>JASZXU010000393.1:0-23133 GCA_035521515.1 Phenoliferia sp. Uapishka_3 | reverse complement strand
GCCCTCCCTTCCGCGACTCTGCCCAAAACCTTCCTCCAGAGGTCGAGGTCTTCGGGTGAAGGCGCGATGAAATGAACAAGCTTATAGCTCGAGCCCGAAGGCGTCGAGCCTAGGAGTGCGAGTGGAGATGAACTCGAAGACGGTGCGACATATATTATGGTCATCCATTTTGGCTCGACGGACGGGGACAGGTGGAGCGCGGTGCGATAGGGCGAACCGGTAGAGCCAAAGCGGACGTCGCGGATAGATGACAGTGGAATAGCGGCTTGGGTCATTGGACCTGTTGGTGATGGATTTGTTTGAGCTCGCCGAACGTCGACATTGCTTCAGGTGTACTAGAACGGGCACTCACCAACGCCCCTCCAGTTCTTCTCCCAGCAGATCCGGACATTTCCCATAGCCCTCTGGCCGAGTCCCAATTCTCCTAGTCCGCCTTCCTTACCAGCCGAAGGAATCTCCAGCCACAACCTACGCGTTTTGACCCTCCGAGCCGACTTGGCAGAAACTTTGAGCATCTCCATGCCTGGACTCAGCAGAACCGAGGGAATAGAGACCGCCTGCGAGCGACGCTGAGGAGGCATGGGTGGCCTGCTCTCGATCAAAGACGGCGGCCTGGATTCACCGGATGTCGCCGCGGTGGTCGCCTGGCGCTGCGTTGTCGCGTTCCCTGGCTCCAATGAGTGGGCAGCTGCCTGCTCAGGTACTGGGGGGATCCCGAAAGCCATCAAAATGCGGCTTAGACCATTGGCCAGTCTTGAGGGAGGTGTACTGTGCAACAATATCCAACTTGGAGACACGAAAGCTCCAAGCGGCGCCGTACGGCACTAGGGGTTGTGTCGTGACCTTTTCCTTCTTTCGTGCGACAACCTGCGTTGTTCGCCTTTTCTCCGGCATGGGCACTTGGGGTTTATTTCAGCAGTATACTTTGGAGACTGGGCTTCACAATCGCGCCGAGAAAGAAGTTGCGAGGACTTGGTGCGAGCGGCCAAGAGCGGCGAACTTGCGAAACGTCCGCGTCGACGTGAAAGGGACTTCTGGCCCCGTACTAACGACATGCCGGTCCGTCGCCAAGATAATCTCTATCCTCGGTCTCAGTTGTCAAGCTGCATGTCCCCGTGACAACCTCGACGCCTATATGAATCGAGACGCCCACTCTTTCCTCCGCCGACACCATCCCACCTTGTTGCAGAATAATGTCCGACGCTCAGTACAACAGTCTTCTCGAGTTCCACAAGCATCTTGGTGCTTTTGATTTTGACGCCATGAAGACACACGTCGCGGAAGGGTACAGGCACTACATGAGGCCCTCGTCGCTCGCCGGCTTTCACCACGAAGGAGGCTTTGACTGGGACGAAGCGCTCGTTTTCTCCAAAGGACAGTTGGGAATGTTCAAGACAATGGAGGTGACTCTCCATAGAAGTCCGACCTTCTCCAGTACTGAGGAATTGATCATCAGTTCGGGCCTCCCCAAGATGTGGTTCGTGGACACGATCGCATTGCTTTCTGGCAAGAATCGAAGGTATGTCCTGTTTAATGAATCCTTTAGCTACGTACTTATGTACGAGTGCAATATCAGGGACACGGGCACGATGGACATGTCATGAAGGGCGAGTCTATGGTCATTTACGAGTTTGTCCCGGGAACCACGAAAATCGTCAAAGGCGTTGTGATGGTCGATTCCCGTGCGCCTTTTATCTCTCGGCGGTCTGAGTGAATTCCTCATTGTTGCTCTCCAGTTCGTCTCCACAAAACAGCTGAACGCGTAGGCCACCACATCCACTACGTCGAGTGAAGGATTTCCTAGCGGCGACCTGGCCCAGCGCCCTTAGTAGCTCCCTTTCTGTGACTTCTCAGTCTTCTAGGCTTGATTAGCCAGCTGTGATGAGTCTTGAGACCTGAAATGCGTACCTACCAGTTCTTGCCATTCCGTCTTGCCCAACGAGAAGCAAAAGGAGCTCCGCCTTATGTCAAACTTCGCAGCGCAGTTCTATCCGGAGTGTGGAGACGGCCTTTCAACCTCTCAAGCTTTAAGCGTCATTCAAAGCTACATAGTAAAGACTGATTGGCATATTTTTCCCTCAGAACATGGACGTAAGTCGCGTCAAACATACGGGAGAATTTTCTATGACACCAAGGACGAAGGTTAGCATATTTGTAGAGAGAAAGTGCTATTCCGTATCAGGTATATTGCACGTTCGGGGTATAAGTACAAATAAATTGCCCACAAACAGGGCTTTTTGTGTCACCGGGAACTGGACAGAAGCCGCTCAGCTCGCTTAAGAAAAGCGAATGTTGAGCAAGCGGCGACCGAAGGCTCAAATCAAAGACACACCTTGGAATCCAAAGCGAGGGACGGAATTCTCCTTCGAACAGCCTCCTCTCGTTCTTCTGGTGACTCTGTACGTTTGGCCGAAAGCGCCGACTGGTCGGACACTCGAAATTGTGCAAGGTCGAAAAAGGTATCGCGCAGGGCAGCGCCGAAGGCGTCTTCGTCTGAAGATAAAAGTTGAGGATATTCTCATCTGGAGTTTTGGTCGAGCGGAAGCTTACCTGCAGTGGATCTTCGAGGCAGACTCCACAGCTGCTGAAAAAGGTCCTCGCATGTTGTAGGGTTCCTTCAAGCATGACGAGTTCAATTCAGCAAGCTATTATCGTTAAACATCTTGAGTTAACTCACAAAGCTAGCTGTGGGAAAGATTTTACGAGACTTCGAAGGAACCATCTTTGAAGCCATCCTTTGTTGCTTTCACCTGGTTCGTACTGGTCTTCTCGCAAAACCTGCCGCGGAGCTTCACTCATGATGTCGAATATGCGAGCAATCACCGGAGCTCTGGAAGATACATCGAGAGTCATATATGAGCTATCGCTGAGGGCTAGGCCAGGCGTCGTGACTTACTGATTCTCGAACGCTGTGAGACGACACGAACGTCAGCATGAATGAAGTAGGACAGAGCACCTTCGGGGCTCACTGTTGAGGTGCTGCATGTCCGTCATGACTTCCCACACCGTATCCAAGATGACTTCAATTCCCGTGGCGAGGAACTCGCTGCTTTTTGGAGGCGATTTTGAGCGATCAAAAGTTGTTGAGACGGCGATGCTCGGGAAGTAGCTGCCGAAAAAGTGGTATACCATCCTACAGGGGGGTCAATAAGCCAGTTCCATATCGGATAAAGTCGGTGGACATACACGAGAGCATTCTTCGAAACGTCCCGATTGAAAATTTTCATTCCCGCCACCGCAATGCGTATGAGCTGCTCTTGCTTGTCCGCTGGGAGCTCCTCGATTCCTACGTAAAAAAGTTAGCCATGTTCGGAGAGTTTATGCACGAAACTCTAGACGTTGGTTCTTACGAAGAAGACGAGTACTACAGGCAAATCCTGTGTGAGTGATGCTTAGTTGGAAGTCACATGGGGAGGTCATTGAGTAAAACTAACCAAGGATGAAGAACTGACTCCGCCTAATCTCGCTGTATAGGTGATAGTCTCCAGCATCGAGATACGCGGCTACAGAACCGATGATCGCTTCGAGAATTTTATTGAGAACCTCTCTTGGAATCAGTCCCTGCGACAAGCCACAGCGATAAAGTGAGCAAGCCTCCCGCAGCTGCAGGTATAGCACTCACTCCAAGATTGTTCAGGCTTTGATCCACAATATCCATCGCTTCCACCTCCCTCAACTCCGGTGGAGAAGCCATCCAGTCGGTCAATACGATGTCGAAAAGTTTCGGTAGTGTAATTCGACCGAAGCGATGGATTGCTGGCCGAAAAGTCGGAAGGGTGTCCTTCGCGTCGGCGGTGGAGTCGATCGAAATTCCCGAACCATAGACGACGGCAAGGAGAAGGACCTTTTTGCGCACGCGACGAAGCCAGCGAATTGTCGAATGGCCAGCGACGACGATGCCGCCTTGCTCGACTGCCTGAGCGATGTAAGCAGAAAGAACTCCGTATATAACGGGCAGTGACTCTTCGAAATGTTCCATCTGTGGAGCGAATCCTCCTTTCAGCGATCCGGAGACTGCTATACTCAGTCGGAATGTCTTGTAGAAGAACTGGTAGGCGTCGGATGACGCGATGGCTTCGAAACCCCCGCTCGTAACGATATTCATCCAGCGTCGGTACTTCATGTGACGATCAGATAAGTATGCGGATCTTTAGATACGGGAACGACCACCTTACCTCAGTGTTGATGTCGCTAAACAGCATTTCGAGCAGCCTGGGACCCTCTCGAAACCACCAAAGCGGGCGAATTGCGGCTCCGAAAGAGCTGTAAATCGAGGAAAGCTAGATTGTCGAAGAGTGAGCACTTTCAATTGAGGGAAGTCGCGGAAGTTTTGAGACTGACGACAACGAGGTTACTCGAAAACTTGACTGCGAGAGCCGGGCGTTCTTCGAGGAGGAGATGCTCAATGATTGATACTCCATCTATGTCTATACTCTCGCAGAGGGCTGTGCGATTGAAATACGATACGATTTCCAGAGTGTCGGTAGCCATGTTGGTCGCGGATGCAGGGACTGCAAGTGCTCGCAATAAGTGTTTTTCTAGTGCGAAAGACAAAGGCGAAAGTCACCTGGCGACGTGTCGAGAAGGATCGAAAATATCTTGCTCATGAGAAGCGAGAGGAACACTCGGTTCTCATCCAAGAATTTCGGGAATCGACCAAGGAGGAAGATGGTTTGGGTATCGAGGTACAGCTTGTCGTCGGGCGATGGGCAAATTTCAAGGAGAGACTCGAAGGTTGTGACAACATTGCTGAACCAAGCTGAATCGTCAGGAAGTGGGAAGCCAAGGGATTTGTCGGTTTCTATCGCAGATATGAGCGATTCGGGAAGAATGGAGGTGTGAAGAAGGCGAGTAGCGAGGGCCCCTATGACATACACAACACGATTGATGGACGGTCGGTCGAGTAGAGGCCCCTTAAGCTCGGACGCTTGCCTCTGGACGGCAGTTATCGTGTCGTAGAAGGCGATGTGGCTGAGCATTACGAGGGCGTCTCGAATCGAAGCGTGTAGTGCGAGCGACTCCGACTCGATGAGAAGCTCCCTGCCACCGTCATCGCCATCGCTCTCGGCAAATACGTTTTGCTCCTGCATCGGTAAAAGCAAATATAAACGTGTTTCCCATATTAGGAAAGGAGAAAGGAGAATTTACCTCTGCTGGAGGCACCATCCTTTCAAAAGCGACAAGCAGAATCCCATTCAACATCGGCTTCATCCAAGCTCGCTTCTCAAGGAGGTCCCGGAATTGATCTGTAGCATCCCATAGCGAGATTTCGCGCCCCGTGACCGTAAGACTGTTGAGTGCGGCGAGCTCGGCTCCGGTGAAGGTGGATGGACCCGCGACGCGATCGTCTGCGACAATCTCGACTAGTCGAACCCAGTAGCAGCTACAATGACGAGCTATCAGAATTCTCACGAGAAATAAGGAGACAAAGGCCTGATACGTACTCAATGCACATTTTTAGGATTGCGTCGTCCTCACGAAGAGAAAACTGCAACAGGTACTCGTGCTGACGTTTGAGGTACCTGTTTTGACAGGGAGTTGATATCATTTATGCTTGTAGGTTGTTAGACAATCGGTGACAAACGCTTGATCCTTCTTCCAATTAACCCAGAACGCTCGATGGGAGCTATCACGGAGCCAACAAAGTCAGGACGCCACCGCACAATCTCAAGCTTGCGACTGAAGCTCACCTATTGATAAGCAGAGAAGCGAGAGAGTTGACTGTCGAATCATCCACAGTTTGCCTCCAAGCTTCATAAGCAGATTCCACTGCACGATACGCACGTCAGCTATATCACTACTTTTGAAAAGCGTCGGAGAAACACACCAGAGCTCCCTGTGCATCCGACCATTTCATCCACGGCGCCCATGACGTTAAAAGCCAGTCTTTCCATCTGCGCACTTCCCTCCGAGTCCTTCACGAGTGCTTCGTCTTGCGAAAAAAGCGACGCCACGAGCGAAAGACCTGTCAGGCCTGAACTTGCGAGCGAAGGGTAGCGAAGGCACTGTTTGGTGTTGATGTGAGCGTTGAGGGTTGATGTTCAGGAAGGCATAATAGGCGTACAAGTAATAGCGAGTCTACAAGACCGGTGTCGTAGATGAACTCATCCGAGCACCATTTGAGAAATTGAGCTGTGGCGTCGACGGCGGCTTTGAGAAGCGTCAAATCGGATTTGGGGTCTGGAATCTGCTGAACCGACGAAAGGATGGTAGAAACGAGCGGGAAGATTTTGTGAAACTCCGCAGCCTGGTACGAGAGCATTCAGGGACTCGAACTGTAAGTGGAATGGGCGAGGAAAACTCACCAAGTGACCTTTCAAAGTAAGCGAACGCTGCGTCGACATATTCATCTCGCAGTGATCGTACATTGCTTCCGAGAGCATGCGAAGCATGTATAGATTATTTTCACACAGTGCTTGGTCGGTTTGTGATGACACGATCAATTCGTCAATGAAAGTGGGCCATTCTTGCGGCCAATCCAGTTGGAGGATCTGAGAGATCAAATCACCGTGAGCGATATAAGACGAGGAAAGAGAACAAGGTTAAAAGCTACCTGAACAAGAAGTGAATCCAGCTTGCGAACGTAGGCTCGATTCGCATTGAGCAGCTCGATGTTGGCCGATGCGCTCGCAATTGCTGTGGCGACAAATTCTCGAACGTCTGAAAACATTTTTGTGGTAAGCAGTCTTCTTCTCAGCTTTCATTCCGTCCAATCAATCACTCTTCTGCTGCTCGGATCCAATTGACGCCCATCGGTGTTTTACGAGCCTTTCGAGCCTGTGGGAACACCTCTTAAATTAGTGCGAAGCGAGGTGAGGGCTCCGCGATTACACGCACACTTGTAGGGCGAAGAACTGATGACGCGAATCACCAAGATGGTAACAAGGAGAAATAATGCAGTCAGCTCTTCCTCGGTTTCCATGCCGAACTCCCTGCTCCCTTTATGCTCGGCAAGCGACGTTCACCGGCCTTCCTCCTAAAGTCCTCCACCGTATAGCCTTCGTCACTGCAAGCTATACTTTGATTCACGATCACGTCTAGGGAGACACGGGAGCTTAGGACCGGGCCGAGAGGGACAGAGAACTTACGCGGGTTTGAGCGTTTGTCGTTTCCTGCAAAATAGCCGGGATCTTGAGCCAGGTATCGTCCAGTCCCTATTCCACACGTTGAAATCGAGTCAGGGAACTTTTATTCTGCCGGAAAAGCGCGATAAGATCCGAACCTGAAATTCCAGAAGGATGCGTTCGGCAGATTCCCTCTGCCGGGGGGTCAGCTTGCTGCGATGAGTAGTATTGTGCGATTGAAGACATACTTCTTCCGTGTTATTGGAGATGCAAGCATTGCATAAATTGTCGAGGAACGGGATGGTGAAGCTCTGGGCATTCATCACGACAGGTCACAAAGGGGTTGGCAGGCGTTGCGATTCGACGCAAAGAAGAAAGGTAGGAGATCGATTCTGGAGAGAAAGTTCTGTGTAAGCTCGCGGCTATTCCGAATAGTATTGTCGTCGCACTGACAGACAGCGTACGCGTGAAGAGCTCCGACGGTTGCAAACGCTCGGCGAAGCGCCACTTGAGGTCCGCGAGACGAGTTTGAAAGGTTGTAGAGGCGCGGGAGAGGTGACTTTGGGGATGGGTTGGAGATCTCTTTTCCCGTAATCGTGGTAGATGACCCAGACCTAGCTGGTCCCCGAAAATTGACTCCCGCGGAACAGGACTTGGTCGCTTGGTCGCTGGCTGAGCTCCTGTCGAGGCTAGTGCTCTGTAAGTGCTTGCCGAGCGTTGGAGGTGCAGGTCGTGCTGAAGGCTACGCTGGAAGCAGGCCGAGGGTGTGCGAAAGGGTAAAGGGTCGACACAGGTCAACAAGTGCACGGATGATTTGAAACAGACGCGGACTTCAACCGGGCCGTGCACGCGCCGCAGCTTGGTCCGAGGACTTGTATGTGTCGAAGCGTTTGTTGTGTTCCTAAGCGAGGTGAATTTACTCGAGTAATGAGGGTCTGACTGGCTGTATGAAATAATTGGCTTTCATCCGCGACCAGCGTCTCCTTCGACACTTGAACTACCTCTCACCTCATAGTGAACCTCTCTTCAAGTTGACTCCTGTCCACCCAAAGCGCCAACCCCGTCCTCCTTAGACTCCTTCAGCTCCGTCACTTTCGGGTGTCCTATCGGCACCCCCGCAAACTTCGCCCGAAGCTGAGCGAACCTCTTCCTCTGCGCCACCGACACACTCGGGCTCGTCTTCTTGACCGCGTCCATGAAGTGTCTCTGCTCAACCATCACAGGCTTAACTGCCTCGACTTCCGCCGTCTCATCTTCCGCGTCTCCCTCTCCCATTCCCTCCACCGAATCAAATACCTCTCTCAAAGCGCTCACTGCCGCCTCCCTAACCAAGGCGCCCAAATCAGCTCCACTGAAGCCATCGCATTCGGCGTGGCGGGCAACAAAGTCGAGATCGACGTCGGGTCCAAGGGGAGTTCGCTTGGTTTGCGCGCGGAGGATCTCAACGCGCTCGGAGGGGGTGGGTAGGTCAACGTAGAGGAGCTTGTCGAGGCGACCGGGGCGGACCATAGCCGGGTCGAGAATGTCAGGTCGGTTGGTGGCGCCAATGACGAAGACTTGCTTGCGAGGCTCGAGTCCGTCAAGCTCGGTGAGGAGGGTGTTGACGACGCGGGCAGAGGATTCGGACTGAGGCGTCGAATTGTCAGCGGGAAATCTGAGCAAATGAAAACGACAGGCAACGTACTAGAGAGTCGTCACGTCGTGGGACCATGGCATCGAGCTCATCGAAAAAGATGATACAGGGCGACGAAGCCCTCGCACGAGCAAAGACTTGGCGAACCGCTCGCTCACTCTCTCCCACGTACTACGAATTGCGATTTATCAGCACAAGCTTCCCGCATATTCCATGTACGGAACGCACCTTGTTCAAGAGTTCGGGTCCCTTGACCGAAATGAAGTTCGCCCGACTCTCGTTCGCGACTGCCTTCGCCAGAAGGGTCTTTCCACATCCTGGCGGTCCCCAGAGCAAGACACCACAAGGTGCCTGGATACCCAAAGACGCGAAGACTTCTGGCCTCCTGATTGGCCTGACGATGCTCATCCTCATCTCTTCCCGGATAGCCTTCAGGGCTCCCAAATCTGCCCAGGTGACGTCTGGAACTGTCGTGAAGCCTTCTCGCTGCGACGAGGGTTGGACAACGGTCAAAGCCGATGTGAAATCCTCGTTAGTGAGTGAAAGTGAGCCAAGTTGGTCGGCGGTAAGAGTAGAAGGATGAGTTTGCAGGAAATATGCGATGGGGAGTTTCGCGAGAGAGGTTGGGAGGTCGGAGAAGGGGACGAGGGCGCCAGATGTGTCCTTGCCAGTTCCGTTTGCAACAGGTGTAGGAGGGTCAACAGGAGCGGCTGGCTCATCGTCGATCATCATTTCCTCGCTGCCGTCGATTTCGAGAATGCTCGCGGGGACGTCGGTACCAAGCTGCTCGAAGATTCGCTTGACGGCGATCACACCGGCGGCTCCAGTGAGCGCACTAAGATCGGCTCCGACATATCCGGGAGTCGATTTGGCGAGGAAGGAATAGTCAAAGTCACCGGAAAGTCGGAGCTTTGCCATAAGGACTCGCAGAATTCTGCGAAGGTGGAGTAAGCAAGCAGTCGAATAAGGTGTTGTTTTGTGCGCACCTTTCTCGGCCAGCTTCGTCTGGAACACCCATCGTAATTTCAGCATCAAACCTTCCGGCTCGTCGTAGAGCTGGGTCTAATGAGTCGGGTCGGTTCGTCGCTCCAAGAATCATGACTGGCTTGTTGTCCGTCTTATCCCAAGCAAGATCTAATGCAGAGCGTTAGTGATTGGCTTTCCCGCTTGTCCATATGCTCGACATACCGTCCATGCAAGTCAACAGTTGTGCAACAATCCTACGTTCCATTTCTCGCTGTGCGGTTTCTCGCTTTGGTGTGATGGCGTCGATTTCGTCAATGAAAAGAATGCAAGGAGCGAGCCTCTGCGTTTCATCTAAGTCAGCGGTCGCTCTTTATAGAACTGACGATTTCAGGACTCACTGCTGCCTCCTCAAAAGTTTCACGGAGCGTCTTTTCTGACTCTCCAGACATGCCAGAAACGATAGATGGTGCAGAGATGGAAATGAACGGACAGCCAAGTTCCTAAAACTTGACATCAGCCTCCCTTCTAGCCTTATGAGCCGGATCTGAACGCACACCAGCAATAGCTCCGGCCAGCATCGTCTTTCCGCATCCTGGCGGCCCCACCAGCAAAACACCTCGAGGTGGCCGCACCCCCGTATGCAGATACACCTCAGGGTGGCAAATGGGAAGCGCCACGAGCTCCAACATCGACTCTATGCACTTGTCGACGCCTCCCAGGTCTGCAAGCCTCGTCAATGGTGGCGCATGAGCAGCTGAAACTCCGGCGGATGCGGATGGCTTTGCGCGCTTCGGCGTTGACGGGTCCTTGAGTGCTCTCAGCTTTCGCTTGACCGGTGCAGCATTCGGTAGGGCTGAGGACGGTGGGAGGGACGCGTCGAGAGGGGCTGCTGCGTCGGTAGCATCGAAAGAGGGAGCGAGAGTTGAAGTTGAGGCAATGGGAGATCCTGGCTCGGATTGGACTGGAGGAGTTGTTGCGAGTGGAGATGGAGAGTTCAAGGAAATGTTGTTTGTGCGACGGTACATGCCAGAGAGCTGTCGGTTCAAAAGCGCAAGCGGCTGAGGAAAAGTTCGGAGGTCAGTAGCCAGCTCGTGATACGGGCTTTCACTCCTCGCCGACAGAACATGTGTACGGACCTGATCTGCAGACATTCAAAAGCACACAGGAGAAGTGAAGGTGCTGATGCTGGCTAAACGACGGCTCGGACCTCCGCTAAGCAAGAAAGAAAAACGCAGCTATTCAGGGGTCAGGACGAATCGGCATCGAAATGAAGTCGAAACGTCCGCTTGCCGAGCTGCTCCAAGCTTGCTCCCAGTGAGTCAATCCCAGTCCTGTCTCTTTCAGCGTCAGTACGGTACGGAGCTCAATCCGCTAGCTGCGATGCTTCCTGCTAAGTCCATACACCACTCATGCACTCTCCCGCTTTAGCCGATGCCACCAGCCTTCCTGCGAGCTCCACCGGTGCACCAAGCGATAAGGCCCAATGTGAATTCCTCAGCGCTTCCCTCCCCGCTTTGCCTCTCTTCAATATCCTCTAGGAGAGAAGAGCAGTGCGGATTTTCTCTCCAAATTTCTGCAGAGAGACTCTTGAGAACCCTCTCAGTGTCAAAGTAAAAGCGACTGAGACACGCACTCCGATCACTTCCCCGCGGCGTCGGCAAATTACCCACGTTGCGATCCCAAACCGCTATCGCCATCCATTTCTGCTCCCGCTGTCACCTGCTCAGCCCGTCCTCTGGTTTCGCTATGGATCCTGCCGTCGAGAAGAAGTCAGAATCGATGGAACCCGGGCAGGATGTCGTTGGTGCAGGAGCTGCCGATTTGGAGCCTCCGAACTACAAGTCTACGACGGGAAAGTGGGAGTTGTGGTCCTATTACATCTATTACGTGTGCCTTCCTAGGTGTCACTCTTGGTGGTCTGCCTGCTGACTTGCTATGAATCAAGATCGGAAACTCAGGCCTCGGGGTGGGTCCTTTCGGCTCGCAAGAGCTTGCGTCCGAAATCTCGTTGCTAACTGTTTACTTCTCCACAGCCCTTCAACTTTGCTCCCACGTACGTAGCTAAGTTGGGCGTCAAATCTAAGAATATGCTCGCTTACACCTTGCCTCTGAACCACAGCCAATTTCAGAATCTACTCGCTCTTGCAGGACACAACTTGGATCAGCCCGGCGTCGCATGCGATTATACTGTTGCCTGTGTTCTCCCATTCGCCGGCCTCGCCCAGAGGAACGTCAACTCGATTGTTCTTCTGACCAATGGAGTACTTGGGAGCCCGTTGCTCGTTCACTCTACCGGTGCGCTGACACTTCATGCATCGCAGATCAGTTTCGCTATTCAGGTCGTTATCTTCCTCGTTATCGGGAGCGTAGCAGATTATGGAACGTGGCGACGCTACATCCTAGTGGTCTTTACGGCCATCAATTTTGGCTTAAGTTTTGGTTGGCTTGGAGTCGAAAAGCCCGAGCAGTGGCAAACCGCGACAGGTCTTTACATCATTGGGCGTAAGCAATGTTACCATTCGACAATTTTTCTTTCTTCGATGTCGTCGCTCACGCTTCTCATGGAAATGATAGTGATCGCTTATCAGGGTTCGTTAACTTTCTGGACAGCTGCCTTCCCGCAACTTGCAAGGAATCTTCCAGAAATGCAAGACTCACAAGAAAAGCTCATTGTCGGCGAAACAACGTGCGTCGACCTTTTTGTTTATTAGGATTTTGAAAGTTGCGCGCTCAAGCGCGATACTCGCAGACCCGAAGCCCATGCCAAGCTGGACAGCTTCTCGCGAAACCGAATCTCGAATATAGCTTTCACCGTCTGCTCCTGCGGAGAGCTTGTTGTCCTCGCCGTCCTTGTCGGAATACTGTTTGCCGTACACTCGAACGCAAGCGTCGAAAACAACACATCAGCACTATCGATTGTCAGCGCGTATTCAGGAGGAGTCTGGGGTTTGTTTCTCATTGCCTTGGACGAGTGTGATCGGCTCGTTGAGACATCTTTCCTTCAGTGGTCTGCGCTCTTCCTTGGTTCTTTCTTGAGAAGACTCGACCTGGACAACCGCTGCCAGCGGGAAGCAACTACGTCTCAACCGGCATCAACACGATCTGGAATGCGATGAAGGAGGCGCGAAAACTTACAGACACTGTCATTTACCTTGTATTTTACTTCCTCATGAGTGATGTCCTTAACACGACTGTCACAGTAAGTGAGTGAGAATTTCGCCCCCTCCTGACAAGACTCGTACTGAAACTTCTGCGTAGTTTCCACGCTGCAATACGCTCTGGTCTCGTACAATACCCTCCAGCTCACATACCTGTTGATCGTCGGTATTTTCACACAAGCTGGCGAGTCCTTCTTGCTACCTCTGCTTGATCCTGTTGCTGACGAACCCGAAATACTCTCAGTCGGGATCTAGTGCGCTGACTTTCACCGACCTCTGCCTTCGCGTTTGCTGATTTAAAGTCAATTCCTCAGCGCCTTCTGGTGGTTTCAAAAGTACTTCAAGCTATCGACTAAAACCATGTTCTGCATTGTGGTGTTCTGGACCATGGTCCTCGTCGGATGGGGTCTCGTCGGCGCCTGGGTTCGTCCGCCTACTTTGAGACTACCCTTCGAGTCTGACCGTTAGGCTTCTTCAGACTGACAAGTTTGGCTTCAAGAATGTCTGGGAGATTGTGAGTTTCTCTTGAAAGGGTCGAGGGATCTCACTCACCTCTCGGCATTCAGTGGGTCTACCAAGCCTTCTACGGACTGCTAGGTGAGTGCCCAACTAGATTGTTCAAAAGCTTTTCCCTCACCAGCCACTGAAACCTATCTCTTCAAGTCTGCCCGTGGTACTCGTAAGTATTGCCTACCTTGTTCACCGACTAAGCAGTTTTGCTTACGTTGATGGGACGCACAGATACTCTCAAACTATGATTTCTGAGGTCATACCGGAAGGAAAAGAATTCTTGTTCTTCGCTCTGTTCTCGATCGTCGGAAAGACATCCGCATTCATCGGCCCTTTTGTCACTTCAGCCATCTCGGCTCGAACAAGTGCGTCCTGTCTCTAAACTTACACTTCGCTCAAGGCTCAAGCTGAACGTACCACCTCTGCAGACAACACGTCCGACTCTTTTTACTTTCTGTTTGCCCTTGGACTTGTCTCGTGCTCGCTTCTGTTCTTCCTCGATATTCCCCGTGCTCGAAGGCAATGTCGAGAATGTACGTTTGCTGTGGCTGCAGAGGACGTCGAGGGTAACTAAACAACTTTTCGACGCAGACCTAGACGCGGAGGCCCACACCCAAAGCTTCTCTACGAAGTCGGATTAGATTGGACTCGAAAATCTGCAGTCTTAGTTTGTGCCGTCCACAAGTGTAGTCCCGGGTGTTGGAAGGTTTCCAGCTAAGAACGGCGCAATCAAAGGTCTGTTGTGCGGAAAGCCTCGCAGTTTATTTACATTCCGTCAAGGATCTACTCTCTTGAGTGTCTATGTTGGTCGCTAATATGAACAAGAATTGCCCCGGGAAGTGTGTGCCGTTTACCTTCACCTTGTGAGCCACCTACAGACGGAGCTTCAAGGACCTGCGCGCCTTCTGCACGTACTTCTCACGCAAAATATCATCGAGGACGCCACCAGTGGAAGAGGGGATAATGGTGAATTCTGGCGAGATGTCTCCTGAACTGCCGACGAGAGCGATAATGCTAGTGGAGTTGCGTGGAGAGCTGCTTCAGACGGCGCTGGGTTTTGTGGAAAAGTAAGAATAAACGCACTAGGTTGCCTTGTATGGAAGGGTGGACGGAAGAGTGACATTGTAGGATCCGGTGGTGTAAAGAGGAACGTCCTGGGCGAGAGTGTAGTCTGCAGGGCAATACCTAGTCAGTTCTAGCAACCTAAGTGCGGAGCACAGCCCCTTCGCGAGCTGGGTCTCTGCGCCACGAACCAAAAAAGTAAGAACACACCGAGGTTTTCAGAGCCGTTCTCCTTGTATCCCAGGAGAAGGCTGGCAGTCTGGGCGACCTCAGACGAGTTGACACCGCTGGGGAGGTTGACGTTCTGCGCGAGATTTGTTAGTTGCACTTTCGGAACTTGCCGCATCGCATCGACTCACCCAAGACACTTCGTAAGTCTGTCCAGCGATCCAGTTCGCACCCGCTGTAGGAGCAGTGATGGCTGGGTTATAATCTAAGTTCTCCTTGCCGGTGTTGAGCGCCAGCGCGACTGGTAGGAGGGATGCGAAAGCGGCGGCCACGGTTCCAAAACGCATTGTGAGTGAAAGATTGACGGGGGCGAAAGAAGTGGGGGATAGAATAAACAGGCAGAGACCGAGAAAGTTGTATGAGATTGAAAAGGAAGGAAGGAAGGCAAGAGGGGAGCACTGAGGAAGAGGCGGACATCGGCTCGTCCCCTGACATTAGCTTGTACCGCGGCGCCTAGCTCGTCGCGTCCTAAAATGACGTTACGCGCGGCGGATCCACCTTGTGGCACCTTGTATGCTTCAGCTTCCTTCGACGAAGAAACAATTTCAGCACCTTATAGCGATTGCACCTCGTGAGAAGCCCCCTCATATGCGCAATTAGTGGATGCGACGCCAGTCGCCCCTTCCAGACAGCGCAAAAAGAGGGACTCACGTAGAATGGGGTGAGGAGTCTCGGAGAGACGGAGGGGCGCTTTGCCGACTAAATGTGCTGTAAAACGTCGGTTTTGTTAAACATGCGAAGCATCTGCCGCGTTCAGTCGGCGATAGATTGGCGAGGGGGCGTCTCCATCCTTTCCCTTGCAAAGCTCTCATTCCACGAATTATGTTACACATCAGCACTATGTTACACATCAGCACGAACTTTCATCGAGCATTCAAACTCGACCTGAAGGAATCGTTGACCCAACCGAAGGCCAGGCCATCATCTGCAGAAGTCGGTGAACCAGGGTACGACGGTGGAGGCAAAACAAAATTGAGTGCGGGAGGAGGGACGCGAGGGATTTGGCACTTTGGCTGAAACGACTGAGGATGACGCTGTTTCTTTGACGACTGTGAGTCGAGCTCCATCCACGAGTCCTTGGAGTCCGAAAGGCGAGGGCGATGCGTTGGACGCTTGACGATGAGCGTTTGGTAAAGGATGCTGATCGCGGGAAGGACTTAGCCATTAAGCGTACCCCTTCTGACTCCAAGTTTTCTGAAAATGGTTTACCATCCGACAACAATAGCATCAACTATGGAGAACGCGAAGACCACCAGGAAGGAATGGGTGCGTCGCGAGTGACTGATTTTGAAAGTAGGAGTAGGCTGCATGTGGGTTCGTCACTTTCTGTCAAAAACACAGCAGAAAACGAGAAGTAGACTCACCTCGACTGCCAAATTACCAGCCAAGCAAACGGCAAAGTACGCAAACATGCTCAAGGACAGGATGCACGACACCATAATCACCGCTTGCAGCATCGTTTTTTGCTCATCCTTCTCAGCCCTTATCGAGTCCCTTTGGGAGTATTGCTGAAGAGACCAGGATTGCCGCTCAAGCTGCCTGATTTGTCGTCGAAGGATTTGACTTTGTACGATGCAAGCAACGCCCATGATGACCGCAGCAAGGAGGGCGTAGGCACCGCAAACGACATATGGAGGAGTGAATCTTGAGGTTTCAGGAGAAAATCAGCTCATATTAAGATGAAGTGATATGAAACGGGTCGGAGATGAGCTCACTCATAAAGGTCTTTTGTCATCTCGGAGAGAAGGACGTTCGAGTCGCGAATCACAACGTCCACCAGAATCACGGCTCCCTCTTCATCACCCCAGTAAAAGAAGTTGTCCGGATATACGGCCAACTGTGAGTCTAGCTTACGGAAAGCTGCAACACCACGATTCCACCTGTCAAACTAGCGTCAGGACTGGGCAGTGCCGTAAGAACTTCGAGGCGAAGGATCGGACGCACTGACGAGCTTTCATAATCGTAGTCGAAAGAAGCGCAACTGAGGCAGTGAGGAGTCCCATAATGAAAAAAGTGTTGAGGAGATATGGAGGGATTCGCAGGTGGCGGGAGAAGCGGGACGACTGATTTACTGCTGAGATGCTGTAGCCCCAGGTGACATGCCTAAAAGACCAATGGATGTTGTCAGTCAATATTTTCCTCTTCGTTCTGACTGAGGAAGCCAGAAACCATATCGCGAAGAACATGGGGAGAAAGGTGAAACCCATCCACAGGGGTGCATTCTGAAGATGGTGTGCGGCATCGAGGGGCAGAAGAATGAACGGGAATGCGATCTGGATAGAATGATGATGTATGGAACGTTGATATGAGCTGGTCACAAAGGGATCGACTGGGCACAGGCGGTAAACATACAATAAGATAGATCGCATTATAGATTAGCTGATGTCAAAGGGAGCGGGCATCAGTTATGCAAAACTAGCGAGAGCCCAGGAAATGACCTACATAATTCAGCAGTGTATTTGGGACCAGCACAGTTCCTTCTGTTCTCTCCATCCCTTTATAAAGCCACCGGTCCCCTCTCAAGACTCTGACCAAAAGCGCCAATAGATTGCCTAACAACCTGCGTGAGTTATTAAACAGAATTATTGATTAGTTAGAGGGATTGAGGACAAAAGTCGACTTACGTAAAACCCATGAGACCGCAAAGTACGTAGATCGCTTGCTTCAGCCCATCGGAGGTGTGGGGAAACATTTCCGACTGAATTCCGTCACGAATAGTTGTGAAGGGGTCGCTGTTGACCGTGAAACCCTTCAAGAAGGTGTCAACGGTGATAGTGGGAGTCATATGGAGTTCTTTAGACAGCGCGGCGGAGAGTTGCGACTCGCGAGTGGAACGACTGGTGAGGTTCGTTTTTTGAGGTGGGCACAAAACGATGCGTAGCTTGTGGGTGGGACGTCAATGCAGCGACAGAGCGGGTGGTGGGAGGACAAAAGCTGACGATTCTGTGCTTTGATAAGCGACTCTTTCCCTCCGAGGACCGCCTGTTCAGCCTAGGAGATGACCAAGGTGCGCCAGCTTCGTGCAGGGCTCGAATTGCGTACATCGGGAACAAAGGTAGACTGTGAAGACAAAGATTAGGAGGAAGATCATTTCAGGCAGGTTCGTGTGAACTTTCTTTGCAATTCTGCCCTGCGATGTCCTTGGTAATGACTGAATTGATGATGAAGACTCACACTAGCTACGAAATCAAATTTATCTCAGTGGAAATCTCGATAAGAACTCCACGCATCTTCTAAACCACTCACCAGATTTCCAAAGTGAAGCGTGCTCCTTATATTTTAAGCCTCCCAGCACAACCCAGCAGCCATTGTTTCCGTCCTCATTCATTCTGATTATCCTTCCCCTTAGCACTCACCTCCAAACGTTCTTGTGAAGCGGTAGAAGCGAGAACAGGTTACAATTTGTCCTTGTTTTGATGTGTATCTGCATCAGCCGATATTTTGAAAGTAGCCGATATTGTCTGAGCTAGGCCCACGTCCATGTCTTCCGCGAAGAAAAAGGATCATTTCAGCGCATGTAACTGTACATCAGCAAATTCATTGATTATTTATTGGAACCGGACCTAAAGGTGTTGTACATCCCATTCAATGGCAGGCGATCGTCTGTAGGAGTCGGCGACTGGGGCATCACAAGGCGGAGTGCAGGCGGAGGAACCCGAGGGATTCCGTCTTGAGACTGATACGAGTTTGGAATGCTTGAAGTCTGTGAGTTGAGTTCCATCCATGGATCTTTGGAGTCCGAATGGCGAGGGTGGCGAGGAGGACGCTTGACGAGGAGGGTTTGATATAGAATGCTGGAGTTGTCAAACAGCTTGGAACTTAGGGTCATCTCAAATTTGAGGCGAGTACAGAGAGCTGACCTTCCGACCGCAATAAAGTCAACAATCGAGAACGCAAATATGACGAGGTAAACGTGGGTCCGTTTTGAGTGGCTTATTTTGAAGACGGGAGTAGGCTGCGTGTGGGTCCTTCAGCTGTAGCTCTCCTCGATCCCGTCAGAAGGAAATGGGTCTAACTCACATCAATTGCCAAATTTCCGACAATGCACACTGCAAAATACGCAAACATACTTGCAGTAAGCGCCGCTGAAACAAAGATCATCGCTTGTAGAAGAGCTTCTTGCTCCTTTTTCTCGGCGCTCGTCGCTTGCTTCTGCGATGGTTGCTGCACTGCCATTAATTGCCTCTCGAGGTGGGATATTCGTCGACGAAGGAGGCCACTCTGGACGATGCAGGCGATGGCCATTACCACGCCTGCGAGGAGAGCGTAGGCACCGCAAACGGCGTAAGGAGGACTGAACCTGCAAAAGCATTTCAGACTCTCAGGAGGGACTGGTGAGAATCGTAAACAATCAGGGACAGAGCTCACCGATAAAGGTTCTTCGTCATTTCAGCGAGAAGGACGTTCGCATCGTTGAGCACGCTATCCACCAGCGTTCCGGCTTCCTCCTCATCGCCCCTGTACTGAATGCCATCTGAATACGCAGATAGCTCTGAGTGCAGGCTATGGAAAGCCGCGACTCCGCGATTCCACCTGTGGATCAAATGATTACTTGAATTTCGGACTCTCGAGATGTTTATCGTAATTTATCGTAACGTACTGGCGAGCTTTGATGACTGTAGTGGAGAGTAAAGCTATTGGAGCGGTGATGAAGCCCAGAATGAAGAAGATATTGAGAAGGTATGGGGGGATTCGCAGCTTGCGAGTAAACTGTGATGCGCGATTTGTTGCGGCATAGCTGAAGCCCCAGGCGACGTGCCTAGCAAAGTAATGAGGGTTCAGTAAAGCCGGGGACGTCCGGAAGCACCGCAAGTACCATAGTGCGAAGAACAATGGGAGGAAGGTGAGGCCCATCCATAGAGGCGCATTGTGAAGATGGTGCGAGGCGTCCAGCGGTAAGAGGACAAATGGGAAGGCAATCTAAGCGCAGATGACGGACGATTGTCAGTTAGTCACTCCAAGTCACTCATACCAATGGATACGAAGAGGCGATGGACGTACGACGAGGTAGATCGCGTTATATAGCAGCTGACGTTGCAAAAAGGATTAGCATCGAGTATTTAGAGGATGAAAAAGAATCAAATAGCTAACGTAGTTCATCGGCGCATTAGGAATGATCAGGACACCCTCACTCATCTCCATCATTTTGTAAAACCACCGATCACCTCTGGAGACTCGCAAATACAGCGCAACCAGATTTCCTATCAACCTGTGCGAACAAACGATCCAGGTCATTACAGAAAGACCAGGGAATTTCTGACCTACGTGAAACCCATCAGAGCGCTTAGGACGTAGACAGCCTGCTTCAGCCCGTCGGAGCTGTGGGAGTAGAGTTCCGCCTCAATGCCTCGCCGAAGGATCGTGAAGGGGTCATCATTGGCCGAAAATCCTCTCAAAAAGGTGTCAACAGTGATGGTGGGAGCCATTCGGAGTCTCGGCTCTTAGGGTCGAGCAGCGAGGTGGAGGGCGGAGGAGCGAGGTTTGGAGAGAGTAAATCGGAGGCGTGGTTCGTCGTCTGGGCTAGGCGCGAGACCTGCGCCTACTCTGGAAATTATCTGAACGGCAGACAAACGAGGGGAACGTACGAGGGAGAGCAAAGAGCCTAAGTTCTTGGTAGGATGTTGCCCTCCGAGAATCCGCGGCCTGCCCAGCTCAGATGAACACCGTGTGCGCTCGGACAATGTTCGGTACAGCTTGGGTATATACTGTGGGAAAGAATGTTACTAAAAGTTTGAAGATCTCTCGGGGCCTCTTAGCGACGCACTTCACAGTTCCTGTACGAAGGCGCTGCCAGTTTAAACAAGCGACGCTACTTATAATAGCGATGTCTATCTGGATGTACACCATGTCAGTTAGCCTGCTTTTTCACGGACATAAGGTGATTAGCGAGTCACCTGCACCCTTCTCTGAGCCAAGGCCCCACATCACCTCGCGCCAGCTCCAGCAGCTTCCCTCCTCAATAATCGTCATCATCCTTCCCCAACGCACTCATCTCAAACCCTTCTTGCCCACCTCTCCCACTCTCGAATCCAAGTCCCGAAGTTCTGCCTCTCCCAAGGCGATCGCGGTGTCCCAACCCACCTCGATCCCAGCTCGAGTTCTGCGTAGCGCGGTAGTGCGCGGACAACCAAGATCTGAAGGCGCGGACGAGCGGAGGTCCCATGCAAGATGAAAAGACTGCAGGTGCGATGGTGAGCAAACTGGGGAGGCGAGCGAGGTAGAGAATGTGGACGCACGCATCCAGCCGACGAACAACACGCCGAAGGACGAGCAGAAGACGATTAACCACCAAAGACCGGAGTCCATTTGGATTCGGTAGAGTATAACTGCTAGCTGGCGTGCAGACGGAGGTACGGCGAAGAAGGAGCGACGGGAGGTTTCCTCGACAGGGGTCAAGCTGCATCAATACCTTCGTTTGACATTCTGCAACAGTTTCGATCGCTGCAGGTATTCGAGGAAGAGAGAAGGATGATGGTGGTGGTGCAATCAGGCTTTCCCGGGTCACGAAAAGCTAATGTGAGACCTTTGAGGTAGTCGGGGAGCGACGTTCGCTCCGAAGCTAATCCTAGTGGTTATTGAGCTACCCGATTTCCTGCCGTGTTCGTGATTTTCGTCGAATTAACATGCTATCCCCCGTCTCCCGAGCCCAAGATCCATCCTCCTTGAAAATTCGCGATCAATTGCCACCACAATTCTGGAATGCGTTCGGAAGGAGCGCTGAAGTTATGAGCACTGGAAATTCAAGCCAATCAGTGTGAGCGCTTTATGACAGTAAAGGACAGTCTACAGACCACCTAAGGCCACGAGGCCTATTATCAGCATTCCCTGTTCTCGTCCACTCAAGTCAATATCGATTCTCGAGCGAGATCTGGAGAAAGGTGCTTACGTTTGACCACAGTGTGAAGCCTCGGATGCTCGCGAGAAATTTGAACTGAAATGGATGGAAGCCAAGGATGTCAGCGCAGGAAGAGCGTTTTGGATGCAAAGATAGGTACGCACGCATCTGGCTCTCTTTGGAGGGACCTGTCGATACTTCGCCCAGGTTTCTCCGTGTGCACAGTCGCTGGGATGTACATGATGTCTGAGCATATTGAATAAGTAGCCAATCAGCGTCAATGAGTTGGGAACTATCTGGCCAACGAGGAAGAAAATTTACCGTTTCTCCCAATCTTCCAACCAAGCGTGATCGGCTGCTTCAGCTGGAACAGCAAGATCACCAAAGAAAAGAAGAAGACTCGAAAATCAGCCGACAGGTAGCATTCAAGGCATCAAGGCATCAAGGCATCGGAACGAACGCGATGTGACGCCTTTGACAAAGTGGCTAGAGAAAGTACCTTGTAGTTGTCGTGTGAATAGCTGCAGAGTCAAGACCGTAATCAAGATGGAAAGAGCCATCGAAACGATTCTCGCAGATTGTGCCGAGTCACTGTAAGTCTATCGTTAGACGATACCTATTTTGCGGCGATGGGCAAGGATTTGAAATCGTATCGCATACCCAGCGAGAGCCGTTTGGAAAAGAAAGGCCTATTCTAGAGCAGTCAGCCCGCTTTCAAACTAATCTGCTCCTTTCGAACGCAAACCTTACCTGCGCCGCGAAAGACGTTGATGGCACTTCGCAAGGGCGGCAAAGGCGTCAGTCTGCTTCACATCCAAATTAGCTCGGACTCACCTGACCACAGGAGCCCATCGAACACTGCTCGTCTATTGCTGACTATCTGATGAAGCGGGAACAACGCTAAGCGGGATCGCAATCAACGAATAAAGCTTACTTGATAGATCTACATCTGGCGAGAGTAAGGACGTGAAGAAGTACAGCGCAACGTTCTCCCGTCAAAAGTCAAGCAAGGACTGACTTGAACCGCATCGTGGAAGTTAAGTGGTGGCTGTAACGCGAAGCCATCAGCCGCTGGGATTGTCATGGTACTCGCGAAGTCGGAGACTTGCCGCCTCGCTGCATACGAAGTCCGCGAAGAAGTCGTGTCAGCGTCTCCTCGTCTCTTTTCCGCTCACATTGCCCAAGTCAGCTTATAATTCTCCTCACAAATCTAAGCCGGACCTACACCGGGCCACGCATTTAAGAGGGACTTACGAGACGTTTGTAGCCCAAGTGCGCGCAGTCCCTGCTTGGCTGACCGCCCTCGCACTTCCATGACTTTCTCGGCTTCTGGAAGGAGCCAGTCCAGCGCCATGATGAGTGGGTAGTAAAGGAGCTGCTCCGGTAGCTGGTGGGACCGCGAGGCTGTATCCGCGATGCGGCGCTGGAGGTGGAGGTGGGGATTCGAGGGTTGGCGAGCCGGGATTTATGTCGATCTGGACGTCGGGAACATCCGGAGGTGGCGGAGTGAACTGCCTTTGCTCTGGAGCAGAAGAGCTGTGGAAGTGCGGCATGTTCGAAAAGGCAGTGAGCGGATCAACGCGGGCGACAGGAGGCGGCCAGGAGTTTGGCGTCCGAGCTCAATCTTCCCCGACACAACTTCCGGATGGAAGTTTTAGGGCTTAGAACTCGCGATCT
>JASZXU010000392.1:0-23141 GCA_035521515.1 Phenoliferia sp. Uapishka_3 | reverse complement strand
GGGAAGAAGGAGAAGAAGAGGAGGGGGAGGAGGAAGATGTGGGAGAGGAAGAAGAAGAGGAGGACCAAGAAGGCGAGGAAGGGGAAGACGTCAAGCCCAAGATCCGAGCCAAGAAGTCCGCCGCTGCGAAACCCAAAGTCACTAAACGCAAGCCTCGAAAATCAGACGGAATCGACCTCGCCGCCGCCGATCAATCTCAAGCTCTAGCAGGAGTGGATCAAGATACTCTCACCCGAATGAGACTCACCAAGAAATATTACCTCGACGCTATCGCTTTCATACAACAAATTGAGGAGGCGAGTAAAGTCATTATTGAGTTGGTGGCTAGTACGGTAAAGAGTGAAGTGTTGGAGGCGATGGATTTCTTCAAGGTTGCTTTTGAGTATAAGATTGAGGCGGCTGAGGTTAGTTCGAGGTGCGGCGAGGGTTTGAGGTTGGTTTGGCTGACTATTTTGGATTGGTGGGGTAGGCTGGAGTCAAGAGGATGTTGCATCTCATTTGGTCGAAAGATGAAGCGACGACGGAAGAAGATGGGAAAGAAGTTAAGGGCGTCAGGTCGAGGCTTATCGAGTGCTATAGTCAACTTTACTTCGATCCGGTACCGGATTTGAGTGAGGAGAATCAGAATAGTCGGGTCGCTAAGAATGTCATTGAGTGCGTGTTCTCCTCCTCTCTTTCGATGAATTCTGCTGAGATGATTGCTGATGAGTTTCTTGACGCAGGCTCACTCGAGATGCGACGCTCGCTGAGCTCATCTCGCTCGAACAACTTCTTGGAGTCATGATGGCGAAGGGAGTTGTGGATGACGCTGTTATCTCGAAACTTTGGAAAGTCTACAGTAGGTCCCGCTTCGTCTCGCTCGGGTATTCAAGGAGCTGACACCAACGCTTCCGAAAGGCACCAGCAAAGACATTCCCCGATTCCAACGTCGCGGTGCCATCATTGTTCTTGGCATGTTCGCCGCTCCCAACCCGACGGTGGTATCGGAGAACATAGAGCTCTTACTCAAGATTGGACTCGGTCCTCATGGCAAGGTTCGTAGCATCTCGTAGCATCTGGCGAAGGACGCAAACTCGAATACTGACATCCGGCTGAAAAACGAACAGGCGGATCTCATCCTCGCCAAATACACTTGTACAGCTCTCAACCGCATCTCTGGTAGCGTGAAAAAGGTGAAAGGTGAGTAGGCTCTGTTGGGCTGGGTTGAAGCGGGAGCTGATCTTCATACTGCTCAGGATCACTCGAGGACGTCTCTGTTCGACTTGCGATGGACTCTCCCGTTTTTACCAGGCTTCAGGATGCGATCATGCATCCTTCGAGGAACAAGGAATGGTATGAGAGTAGTTCTTGCTCTTGAGATGTGGTGTAGCTGATCACACGACTGTCTTCGTCTTCGCAGGTTCAGCATGGCGGAGCAAGCTGTCAACACCATCTACGGACTTGGAGATCAACCCGACGCTCTATGTTCCGACATCCTGCGACAAATGACCGCTCGAGTCTTTGGACCGAAAGCCCCAGTCGAAGAGGAAGCTGTCGAGGGCGAAAACGCAGAGGCCGACGTTCAAGATGAGACCGCGTCGGCATCAGGCAGGGAGCCCTCCGCCACTCCAGCTTTAGCTCCGACCCATTCTCGATCCGAATCACAAACTCCTGCGCCACCTTCAACGATGGGAAACGCTTTCGAGCTGAGTCAACTCATCTTCGTCGCGGGACACTGTGCGATCAAGCAACTCGTTCATCTCGAACTCGTCGAACGTGATATCAAGAGGAGGAAGGCTGAGGAAAGCAAGAAAGCTGGAAGCAAGTCGGCTGCCCAGGACGAGCTTGATCAGGTCGCGGGATCGATTGAGGACGATATTGGAGATACGATCGCGGCGACGAAGGAGAAGGAGCTGCTCTATGGCGAGAACTCGCTTCTCGCTATTTATGGTCCGATGGCTTCGACAATTGTTTCCCAGCCCAAGGTTTACAGGGTGCGTTAGCTTTTATGAGCGATGTTTCATCTAGAAAAGCTGCTGACGGTCGTCTGATTGTCTACAGAACCCGATGCTCAAGACGGCCGCGACGCTCGCCCTCGCCAAGTTCATGTGTGTCAGCGCCCAATTCTGCGAGGACAACCTCATGATGCTATTCAAGGTCTTTGAGACGTCTCGCGAAGAAGCCGTCCGAAGTAACATCGTCATCGCCCTCGGCGACATTGCAGTCTGCTTTTCGAACATTATGGACGAGAACAGCGATCGCCTCTACGCTGGTCTTCACGACAAGGATCTTACCGTCAAGAAGAACACTCTCATGGTGCTCACCCACTTGATTCTCAATGGAATGATCAAGGTCAAGGGACAACTCGGGGAGATGGCAAAGTGCCTTGAGGACGAGGATAAGCGAATTAGCGATCTCGCCCATCTATTCTTTACGGAACTTTCGACGAAGGAAAAGGCGATCTACAACAACCTTCCTGACATTATTAGTCACCTTTCGAGTGGAGCGTCACCTGTCGACGAGGCGACTTTCGAAAAGTCGATGAAGTTCATCTTTACTTTCGTGGACAAGGTGAGCTTTCAGCTAATCAAGATTGCGTTTGAATTTCAGTCTGATGTTCCCGTTGCTTCACAGAAACGCGAAGCCGAAAGTATTGTCGAGAAGCTATGCCAGCGATTCCCGGCGGCGACTGAGCCGCGACAGTGGCGTGACATTGCTTTCTGCTTGTCTCTGCTTCCCTTCAACTCTGAGGTTGCTTTCAAAAAGCTAGTCGAAGGTTCGGATAATTGACTCTTGGTCTGTCGCCAAGTACTGAACGCCATCTTTACAGGTCTGCCGTACTACCAGGATAAACTGCACGAGGAAGGCGTCTACAAGCGTTTCCAGGAGATTCTGGCGAAGGTACCGAATGCGACATTAGTTAATCTTACTCTATGCCGACTCACGCTTGATTCACATAGGCGCGCACCAACAAAGTCAACAAGAACGACCAAGACATCAAGGAGTTCGAAGACGCTTTGGAGGAGCACCGCGCCAAGGGCACCGAAGATCAAGAACTTTCTCGCAAAGTCGCCAAGTCAAAGAAGAAGACCAAGGCAAAGGCGAAGGCTCGACGTTCGTCCTCTTTCTCTGCCGTCTCGATTGTGCCAACTGACCTCTCCCCAACTCAGCTAAACGCAAAGCAGCGGCGGCGGAGTCTGGTTCCGAATCTGAGTAGATCTTCCTAATCCCCGCGCCCTGTCCTTCGCTTTTCATCTCTGTTGTCTTAATATTTCCTGCTGAAATTTGGAGCTCCCGCAGCGGCTTCACTGAATATCGACTTTAGAGAATGGGCGGCAGATGGGCAAACGCTCGTAGGAGTCGTGCTTGCTTCAAGCCTACAATATTCCTTTCCATGCGCCGACCTCACCACGCTGTACTCGGGCGATTGTCAGACATTTAATGTGGTAGTTTTTATAGCTTATTGACAATCAAACACAACTTCAACTTCAACTTCAACCCTCGGACCAGCCTTCGCACCTTCCTCTGCTGCCGGCCCTTCACCCTCCTTCAATACTCCGACCACACGAACATATCAAACACCAGATTCGTACCCCATCCTTACAACAATTCAGTGTTCCCTGAGTCTTGCCGGGCCTTCGTTCTTCGCGGACCTCTACTGTCCATAGTGCGCCAAATCAGTGTTTCGGCCTCAGATCCCACATTGTTTCACCACGCTTATCGCATACTATTCACCAGTGGCGCTCCTATCCAGCATCAGCAGCCGTCCTCATTGAGCTTCTTCCAAAATCTCGCCTGCGACGCTTCAGCTTCAGCCCTCCTGCGACGTCTCGGTCAAAAAATCGCGATTACCTCGCAACATTCGCCAATTTTTCGTCCGATAACTTCGTTTTGTGATGAAGAAATTGGGTCAAGCTTTGTTGCTCGACACCCCGCAAACGGAAGCTTCAGTTGCATGTTGGCCGCTCAGGCCCTCGAGATTCCATCGCGAAGTCAACGAATACAAACCGTCACCACCCCATCCAGCTTTCCTCACTAGCCTTCACTCCTACGCTAGACGCTTCTTTCTTCATTTTGAATGTAAGTGAGCTTTGGCTTCCTCTCTGTGCTTTCGGGATGCTGATTCACGGTCATGCAGTAACGAGCAAGCTGACCGCTCGAATCCTCGCTTTTTACTCGTTCACCCAGGAATCCTGAAAGCGCTCTCATAATCCCCTCATCCACACTTTCTTACCCATTCTTTCGACGTTCTGCCCGTCACTTTCTCCCCTCGCGCGCCGACTCCAGCTATCACCGTTGTCGGCTCTTGAGATGTTCACTTCGAGAGGAGCCTCTACGTAAGCCCTTTTCGGAATTCCTGACACACGCGAAGCTCAAATCTATTCTCTGTCTCAAGCAATGATGATGATGCGGCCATTCACGCGTATCAGGGCTTACGTCGTCGAAGCTCGTCCGCCGTCTCCATCCCAATACCGAGCGCCAACCTGCTACCTCCGCCAAACCTTCAGAAGCGCCTGCCGAACTCTCCGAATTCGGTACGCAGCTTACAGTGGCTTTGAGATGAATAAAGACTTAGTCGGGTTGGAGAACAATTGTAGCACTCGAGGCGGAAGCCAACGAAAGTCGTACTTTTCGTCATATGTTCACTAGGGCTCTGTGCAGTCATCGTCTCTGTGATACAACAGGTAGGATTCATCATTTCTTTACTTCCCATCCGACGAGTAACGCTCCCTTAAACACGTCTTTCCAGTCTTCCGTTATTTCCAACACCTACTCCTCCTTGCACTCCAAGCTCCTCGCCTCTCCCGAGCATTATTTTTGTCCTGT
The DNA here is from genome assembly GCA_035521515.1 of Phenoliferia sp. Uapishka_3. Taxonomy (NCBI): domain Eukaryota; kingdom Fungi; phylum Basidiomycota; class Microbotryomycetes; order Kriegeriales; family Kriegeriaceae; genus Phenoliferia; species Phenoliferia sp. Uapishka_3. The sequence continues at coordinate 18,335 of JASZXU010000392.1, read as the reverse complement.
GGCCACCTCAGCACGCCCCTCCAAGCCGTTCACTTCCACCACTCTCTCTCCCTACACACCGCTCGACTCGGTCATTCCTGAATTCAACCTTTCCCTCGCCTACGCTCTGTCAGCCTGCAACCAATTCCGGATAAAGATCGTGCGGACGGACCCGACGGTTTGTCAAAATTTGAAGAAGCAGCTGGTCAGTGAAAATAAAGAGGTTCAGGACTTCATCACTACCAAGTTGGGACCTGATGCTTTTCGGTTGAGGGTGGATGGTGCGGAGAGGCTTGTGATCGATTCACCGGTAGCCGTAAAGTATTTTCTTCGCCGGAAAGTCCGAAGATCAGAGACTTACCGGATCGCTTCCAGTATAATTCAGAAGAGTGCTCGTACTTGTACGATTTCCGGCTCAGTACTTCGGGAGCTGTATGGTTATCCGTTTCTCACATGTTTGAGGTCAGTTCGCTTTTCCTCCTCTCTTCCTCCTCGATCTTCAAACTTAGTGAAACAAACTTTGTCGACAGGACTTTGAAGGGTTCTCGGAGTGGAAGTTGAAGAAAAGTGAAGCACTTCATCCCAAAATCGCAGCCATGCTTCCAAGAGCTCTACAACTCAACCTTTGTCCCAACAAATGCGCCCCGCACGTTTCTCCCATTTTGAAGTCTCAGCCATACGTCTTCGATCCATTCAATACGCCTCCTCCATCACTCCCGATTTGTAAAGGCCGCGAGCCGATAACAGGGGCCTACTTTGCTTCGTCTCTACCGTCGATCATATGGCCTGCGGTGGCACTTCCAATGAACAAATTGGGGCCGACAGCGGGTGAGTTCACTTTAAAGAAATGGATGAGGCCAAAGAGAAGGGAAGCTGCTGACCATTGACTGGAGATAGGACTATTTAACTTTGTGCCAACTGGGTGCCGCTTTGAGCATGAAGGCTTGAAGTTCAGAGATCATACTCGGTGTATGGAACGAGATTATGGTGTGTTGTTTGTAGGAGACAGCCATGCTCGCGTCGTATACGATACTTTGGTGAGTTGAGATTGTGGACCCACCGGAAGTGTGGCTAATCTCGAATGCAGGTTCATCGACTAGCTGGCAGTAATACTGTCCCAACAGGGAGTGTTAAAATGTTGGAAAAGAAGGTAACACTGGGTAATCTACGACTCGTATGTCCTATGATATTGAGAGCAGTGCCACCTTCTTCGCTTCGCTGCCCTGACGCTTCATTCTCACTCAGTCATTCCACTGGTTCGTCATATGATGTGTGATGTGGAAGAGAAGTAAATATTCATAGAGACATACCCTATCAGGGATGTGTATCTTGAAGAGGACTTCGATTGCTCCAGAGTAAACCATACCGATGCAATAGTTGTATCTTCTGGGTCGTGGCAGGTACGTTCGTTCTCAATGTGTGTCTTCCGAGTCGAGGCTGATAAAGGAGAATTCATCCCAGGCGTCGATGGCTCCGGAAAAATACTCGACCACTGTTTTCACCAGCAGTCTGTCACACGTCTTCGAGACCTGGCTACAGGTCTTTGCCAAATGCCTACCAAAGGGTCGTCCGCCACCGACCTTGATATACATGACAATGCCTGCCTTCGCCTTATTACGGCCCTCGGGAAAGCAACCCGAAAGCTTTTCCACATTCAATTCCGTCACCTGGACCGTCGGTGATCGTCGAACGGGGCCAAGGTTGGAATACTGGAACGCCATCGCGAAACGTATTGCGCTACAAAACGGTTGGTCTGTCGTCGATGCTTTCTCGCATACCCGACCATTCGCAATGGATACAATTATGTTGGATGGTGCTCACTGTAAGTGCTTATTCCTTTCGGACTTGGCTCTGGGCAGACTGACCGATTGAGACCGTTCTCTAGATTTGAAGACGGATGCAATCGGTAAGGGGGACTTGAGATTTTTTGTTCTCGTTGTCAGCTTATGTCTAATCATCGCAGATCCAATTGCCGATGAGGTGATACAAAAGCTGGGTATTTGTGATAGAGCTTCTCGAAGTGAAGCGGCCAGAGAAGGCCCTTCGTCGGGATGAAGGTGGGATCTGCAGAAAAATAGGTATGCAAGTGGATTTGGTTCCGAATCAAAGTCTGCTCATGTATGATGGCCCTAGAGAGATGCGGAGGAAAACTTGACCGGTGGCGTCATTTGCGTTGCGAAGGCGACCAATGGCGCCGTGAATCGGGGATTTGAACCTCGAACTTTCTGTGATCTAGTGTCAGAAATCACATTTTTGGAACCATCAGATCGATTCTCACCTCCCAATCGTGTAAGTAACTTAATACACTAGCCGGATGATGCGGGGTCGAGCCGTGTCCGGCGTCCGAAGTAGCGCAGCTGGGAAATTGAACTTGAACTTGAACAGATGCGGTTCAATTGCTCTCTCTTTATCACCGCGCGACCCGCACTCTGACCTACCATGGACGCCAAATCTGCGCAACTATCCCGCTTCCTTTCAGCCAAAGTAGACTCCAGAGTAGCTCCAGGTCTAGTCGCCGTCGCCTTCTCTCGCGCCCATGGAGTCACCGCTCTGGCCGCTGGCGGGCACACCGCCCCGACTGGGAATCACCCAATGGACCTCAACACGACCTGCTGGATGGCTTCCATGTCAAAAGCCGTCAACTCCCTGGCTGCTTTGGTACTGGTGGAGAAGCACAACTTCAACCTAGATTGTAACGACGCGTTGGCGGAGGTGTTACCGGAGTTAAAATTGGGCAATGGGATGGAGACAGACTTCATTTTCGATGGGAAGGACGAAGAGGAAAGTGGAAGCTGAGACGAGCGGAAGTGGGCATAACCTTGAGGCATCTGCTGGTTCACGTGAGTGGTTTGGGATACGACTTCACAGCGGAGGAGTTTAGGGACTTGGTAGGTTCCTACTTCATCCCTTTTCCTGCTTTGCGCTTAATGTGCTTGAGAATTTCAGTATGAGCCATATGGCAAATTACCAGCGCTGCCGAGTGGAGCCACCGCGGCCTACATGACACCTCGATCTTTCGAGTCGGGTACCGCGTGGCAATATGGCTGTTGTATGTTCTGATTTTTTCTTCTCTTTGTCCTTTCCAACAAGAAATTCAAGCTCTTCGTTCACCAGCAACCGATTGGATCGGCCGCTTCATTGAGCGACTCTCTGGCCTAACGCTCCAGGACGCCTACCAAACTCTCGTTTTTGATCCGCTGCACGTGGACCGCAACGAGCTTTGCTTGTTTCGGACACCGGAAATGAATACGAACAAAGCACGGATTTCGATGAAGATACAAGGCGACTTCGACGATTCCCGGCCGTTCGACACACCCCAATTCGAGGGAGTTCCACCGGAGGGCTTCGCAGAGTTCGCCACCGCTGGTCTTTGGGGGTTAGCTCCTTTCCCGCTTCATCCAACATTAGATTTGAGTCTGAGCATGAGGATTCTTCAGCACGGTTCCAGCCTATGCTCGTGTTCTCGAGTCGTTCCTTCATGGTACAGCCCCTCCTCCACGGTATTCGACTTCCAAAGCGCCTCCGAAAGCTCTCATCTCCAAAGCCCTGTGGGAGGAAGCGACTTCGGACGGCCTTGCATCAATTGGAGTTTCGATTCACTCCCCGGCTTTGAAAACGGCCGTGCCAATGCTCATGAACAATATTGAGACCTGGTATCCTGCGAAGACTGCCGCCGGTGAAGCTTTGGGCGAAGGGTGGACTATGATGCAGAGCTTTTATAATCGGCGCGAGGTACGTTCTTCTTCCTTCCCCTGCCGATTGGTTGTCATCTTTCTGAGCTAAATGAGCCTGTTGATTAGAGTGCGACTGGGATGAGTGTTGGTACAATTGGCTGGGCGGGTCTGTCAAATTCGTATTGGTTTGTGGATAAAGAGGCTGGGGTTGGTGGGGTTGTTCTCGCTCAATTTCTCCCATTTGCGGACAAAAAGATGCTGGAGACCAGGGACGAGTTTGATAAGATGGTGCACACATTTGGGCATGTTTGATACTACAACGCATCGTGCTATGAATATTGATAGACTATTACAAGCCTAATGCTTCGTAATTGTCAGATATTGTCTTAGATCTGACAAGTTGGGAAGGAAAGAGATGCACTCCGTTACTCTGAGAGCGAAGAAGGCAGGAGCCTTCAGCAAAATCAAGCGACGCGTTCAGCTTCGCGGACGCCTCGGACGGCTTTCTTGAAATCCGAATAGCGCATCTTTGGCACAGAGTCCCCTGAACTACCTTTTGTCCTACTCAAATAGGCCGGATTGCGAGAATTCAACATGATGAGCGAAGGATTCTTTGTGTTGAAGCAGGGGTAGCTGAGGCTTCCATACAAGCCTGGATGGTCTAGCGGTATGATTCGCCCTTAGGGTTGCGCTTCCCCTAATAATGGGGAACGTTTTCACTACATGGGCGAGGTCCCCGGTTCAATCCCGGGTTCGGGCCTGTGGCTGCTTGATCCGACATCGTCCATTAAGCAGTCTATCTTTTGGAGTTTTTTGTAACACTTTTGTTTTCTTGGTTCTGGCTGCGAGACTGGGGGGGATTGCCTCGTCGGGAGGCAGGTTTTTGTTGACGAGCACGCAGATGGGAGATCTAACGCCTCAAGGAGGTCGACCGCCGTCACTTGTGGGCGTCCACCCTTGCTGCTGTCGAGACTGTCCTCGGGGCGTCCTCTCTGGCCTGTCAAAAACTCTATGTCTCATCGCGGATGAGCGAAGAAGTCCGTTTTCTACTTGGAAGCCTGCACTGTTTCCGGCCCAGCTGAGCTGAAGTGAGCGACGAGCTTGCGAACGACAGGATACGCTTCGAAAGAAACATAGAAGTGTAGAAATTGTCTTTCCAATCACTGCACAATTCCAATGAGAGGTAAGCTACCGATATTGTTGGAAACTTGACAGTTGTACGTACACAACTACTGTCCTCGACCCGCTCGCAGCGGAGGTGTTGGTTCGGGCGCGGGGAGAGCTAACACATGTCCTGTTCCGCCTAGCCTTTCCGTCCGTTCGACTTCTAGTGCCCTGTCATAAGCCCGTCGGTTCTCAATTTCTCTGGCGTTCCTCCTGTTTTCATGAACGACAAATGTCAGCCCTGCGAAGCTTCAAACGCCAACACAGACGAGAAATCGTACCTCAAAGCCTTGATTTTTTCCGCTCCACCAACTCTCGCCTCTCTCCTAGCCCTTTCTAGGCTCTTTGCCGCCTCCTCATGTTTCCTCATTCCACTCATCGCGCCGCTCCTAACGACCTTCAACTCATCATCCGTCATAGTCGCCGTCGCCAAACTACTCTGCGCCAAATCGCTCGGCACAGCCGTCCAAATACTCAACGGAGTAGCAAAGCACACCAGCCCAATCAACGCCAAAAACACCGTCCCATTCGAACTAAAACTCCCCTCGGCTTTCCAACCCGAAGCCGTCTTTCCCATCCCATACGACGAAGGTCGGAAATGTGGATTATGAGGATCTGTTGCCCAATCCCAATAATCCGAGCTAGCAGCTGGTCTCCTCCCATATGCCATCGGTCTCCCCCTCCTAAAGTCATAAGCGCTCGACGGATCGACTCCACCATTCGCGCCTGGCCTCGCTCTCAAATATGTCGCCCGCTTCGATGGGCTCTGTAGGATCTCATAAGCCGACACAATCTGTTTGAACTCTGCCGAGGTATCTCTAGTTTTTCCCTTGGAGGTTGGAGAAGTCGGTTCGGAAGGGGGTTGGCGATCTGGGTGGTAGCGGCGTGCGAGGTCGTAGAAGCGCGCTTTCAGCTCTGAGCGAGTTGGAGTTGATTTTGGATCGAGGTGGAAGATTTCCCAAGGGTTTGGATTTTGTTTGGTTGGGAAAGAAAGGTCGGTTTGAGTTGCGTGGAGGGATGGAGAGGTGGAGAAGAGGCGAGAGGTGGATCCGGACGCGCTCGGAGGTGCGGAGGAGAGTAGCGATCGCCGTAGGATGGACGACATGGGCAGCTGAGGGATCGGGTTCGGGAGGAGTTGAAACGGAACGGATCCTCCCAACGAGACAGCTTTGCTTTACGCGATAAGAAACGTCGCGCTTGATGAGCGGCGTCGATGATGCCGATCCGAAGCCGCAAGCCAGCGGACGACTCGAACAGGTCCAGTCGCAAAACAGCTCTAAGTTGCGCTCGTTTGCCGTTACCGGCCACTTCTTTGCCTACCGCTGCATTGCGTTCGACTAACCAGACCGCCATATAAGTGCTGGTCGCTCGGCGCTGGCCCTTTCACCGCACGTCCTTGTCGCCTTCTCGCACGCCCATCGCCGCTACACAAGCCTCACTCGGAACAATCCCTTGCATCCAAGTGGGAGTTATGCTCGACTGAATGCCATGGATGGCGGATGGGACGCTGGAAATATGTTGAGTGCCTCTGAGCGATGCGGCGGAGGTGGGGAAGGTTGCCGTGACGCACGAGGCGAGAGCTCACGGCGTTGCTTACTCTGCTGGCACCCCAAATTTGCCTTTCCTTGAACTGCGTCCCAAGCCAAATTTCGCTTTACACCTGCTCACGAGAGCTCGCGGCGCCTTGAGTTGTCAAGCCTCGCGCTCATTCTCCTGGCGCAATGTTGAGGGGATGAAAAAGCTGGGTGGTGAGTCGAGCTATACAATTTCAGTCACTCGATTGTAAAGCTGACGATGAAAGACGACGCTGTACACTGGCGTTAGGTCTTGCTCGCCTCGACAGATTAACTTTCGGGCCCGGCGGCGACGACTCTCAATCCAAACTTTGATACCCGCAAAGTAACGGCTCACCACCGAAGTCTGCCCACAGCTCATCCTGCATGGGATCGCCGTGAGCGCATGCACCTATGCTGTGATGGTCTACCTCGCCGGAAGGCTGTCTCGGCGGGCTCGCGCATGTCGGAAACACGCTCAACTACTTCCGCTGTAGTGCCCTGCTCCGACCCAATGTCTTATTTTTCTGCCTTGACGTACTGCTTCCGATGTCACTGCTTATGTTACCCTTGATCAAGACTTTGCGCGAGGCGAGGTCAACGACGGCGCGACATGTGCAAACTCGAGAGTAGGGCTTTTCCGGAAGCCGCTGAGTTTTCTTTTTTGTTTTGCCTTGGCTGGAAAAGTTGGGCTGACAAGCTTTCGGGCAGAATGTGGTAAGCCCGGCAGCCATTCGGAGTCCTACAACCGAACTCGGACTTCGGCCTCAGTGGCGTTCCATCACGTTCGAAGTCGTTCCTTCTCTCGAACATTCGATGAGTTGCTTACACGTCCCTTAGGAAATGACTTATAAAGCCCTTCGAGTACACCACTCTCTTCTTTCTTATCACAACTTGATAATTTCACCTCACCACTTCTTCCCTTCTATTCACATCTCGCACTTCGCAACCAACGCCACCAATCGCCACCATATCAATAATGTTCCCAATCACCTTCAACACCCACCCATCCCGCTCCCACACACCTCTTCCCTTCCACTCCCCATTCGTCTCCACTGAATGTCTCTCTCCCTCCCCATCCGCGTTCGACTTTGAAGCCTACGACGCCCACCGCACTGCCCTCGAACAACGCGCCCTCGCTCTCAAGCAACAAGAGCGTCGCGTGGCAGAAGAAAAGGCTCTGCACTGTTACTACCAACAACTTGAGGCTGAACGTCGTCAGGAGCAACAAGAGGCTCTTTATGAGGCGCTTTTGAGCAGGAGGGCTGAGGAGGAAGCGTACGCGAGGGCCGTCGAGCAGCAGCAGGTCAGGGCTGCCGCTATTCAGCAAGCCAAAGCCGCGGCTCTTCAAAGGGCGTACGCGGAGGAGGTTCAGCGCAGGAGGCAGGCTATCATGGAGGCGCAAGCACACGAGCAACATCGTCGTCAGGCCGCACAGGAGCTTGAACAGAGACGTCAAGTCGAAGAGACGCTCACCCAGAAATCTCAGCAAGAGTCTCTTGCTATTCACCCTTTTCAAGCTTTCCTTCAACACCTTTTCGACCAGCAGTGCGAGGAAGCATCTTCGACCGAGTCTACGCCACCACCTCCCGTCGCGCCACTCCCTGTGCCCTCCCAGGCCTGCATTCCTGCAGTTCCCATCGATTACACCCCAGCCACCGCTCAACCTATCGAAGTCTCAACCTCAGCCACTGTCGACGTTTCCGTTACAACTCCCGATGAGACATCTGCCTCCGACGCCGCCGAGACTCTTCAACGCCACTTCCGCGCCCACCTTGCCCGCCGCGAAGCTCTCTCGCAGCTCTCTACTCTCTCATCGACCCTGTCCTCCCAGAAATCATCCTTCGTCGCGCCCACTTCCCTCGTCTTCCAACCCTCTCCTCCCTCCACAGCATCTTCATCGACTAGCTCCGAATCTCCAAAACTCGCATACTCTCCAGTCAACGCTCCCTTCCTAGCTTACGAGGACTTCCTCGTTGGTCTCTTGACTAAGGTTGATGCAGTTCAGAGCGGTGGAGATAAGTTGGTGAAAAGAGCGAGGAAGGAGTTGGTGAGGGAGATTGAGGCAGAGTTGAGAAAATTGGATGAGAGGAAGGAGGGTGAATGGGAGATGATCTCGAAGGCGGGAGAAACCGAGGTCGAGCTTGAGAACGAGAATGCGAATAGTGAAGGTGAGTTTGATTTCGACTTGTAATCGTGAAATTTGAGCTGACTTCTCTTTATGTGAAATAGGTGTGACCCCAACTTCGTCTGCTTCCACAATCCTTTCCACTTCAACGTCTACCGAAACACCTATCGACCCCACACCCGACGCGACTTCCTCTCTTCCGTCGGATGTCGTTGAAAATCTGAGCAAGCCTTCTCTCAACGATTCCGCCGGTATCGACGACTCAACCCATATCGACGTCACTGAGCCCACTTCCATTACTGGAACGCTTTCCTCCGAGTCTTCCTCTAGTCCCGACGCTGGGTTATCACCTACTCCACTCACAACTGCAGCGCTGGCTAGCCTTCCAGTGTCATCACGACCCCCTCGCACCGCCAATTCAGACTCAGACTCCACGACGGACACCGCTTCAACACTCGAAGGATTTGACATGTTGGACGAGGTGATGCGGGTAGCTTCGAAGCTGGGCGAAGAAGTGTTTAAGATGGAGCGGGCTGAGGTGACCGCCTGAAAATTCTCCTTGTTCTTGTGTTGGTAAACCTTATTTGTTACAAGATAATCTTCGACTGCAAAGTATAGCTATTCAAACCATATATCTTCGTGCCCCGCCATCTCTGAGAGGTTTCAGTCGAAGAGCCTTCTCTTGAACGCCTTCGTGTACAAATCGACCGCCTCCCTTCCAATCTGCGATTTTGGGCATAGCTGAGAGAAGCCATGAATACTCCTTTCCCAGAATTTGTACTGCACGTCGACTCCTGCGCTCTGTAATCGCTTGAAGTACTCCTGGCCTTGCTCCGCAAGAGAGTCGAGCTCGCAGCTGGTGACGACTGGAACAGGAATCAGTTGATAAACTTCAAATGTTGAGACTGAGAGGCTTACTATGGGGACACAGACCACTGAAGTCACTCGTTCGGGTTGACCGGAGCGGAGATGCCTCAAGCGGAAGAGGCTCCTCGATGGGCGTGGTAAAGGTTAACGCACGCATTGCAAGAGAGTTCTCCCTTGTCCAGATCTAGTCACAGAGAGGAGAATTATTTGAGAGGGTCTACAAATTGGGTCTCAGCTGAGCAGAGACTAACATGGTAAATTGCGGTTGGAAGGTTTTCGGCTTGCGACGGGTAAATGAGGCGGTCGTCTGCCAACGTGCTGATGTGGAGTCAGCAGACGTTCCTAGTCTTGCAAGAGATAGACTGAGTACCTATCCATCACGACCAGCTTGATTCCATCTCCGCAACCTTGCTGATTGAGGCGGATGGCCAGACCTGTTGCGAGTGCGGATCCGGCAGATGCACCGTACACTCCGACGCGAGTGCCGTCAATGTTGAGAGATTCCTGCCCGGCTGCTGAAGTTATATAGTTGTAGGCTGCCTCCACATCGTCGTAAGCCGCTGGGTATGGGTGCTCAGGGGCAAGCCTTCATGATTTAAAGCAACTCAGTTGGATGCCCTGCAAAATTTTCGTGGATCTCGAGCGGCAAGACGTACCGATAGGCTGGGCTTACAACTACCATACCATTAGCTGCAAAGTGAGAGTGAAGGTCTGTCTCAATCCTGTGACGAGAAACGTTTTCTCAGTAATGAAAGTGGCCGTCCGAGTGAAGCGGTTACCCACTCAGGTGCGCCGAGCAAAAATCCACCACCGTGGATGCCTAGGATCACGGGGACCTTGGAATCTGTGAACGGACGAAACACAAGTAGTCGAAGCTTTCCTCCAGCTGGACCCGTAATTTCCCGGCTTTCGACAGAGACAACGCTGGGATCAGGCAGTGGTGGCGGTGGGAACGAAGCGAACCACGCCCTCACGCCGGTGGCGATTGGCGGGGTGGTGTCAAATCCAGGGAAGGCGGCTAAGAATGGACGGAGCTGAGACGTGAAGCAAGCTTTGTTCACCTGGCACTCCAAACCGGGACAGTGCTTTGAACGCACCTCAGGGTCTGCTAAAGGATATTTGGCCGCAAGGGCAGCAGCATCGATGTCAGGTGACATTCTTACTGGAAATGAGGCTGATTGAGGTCGGAGAGTGAGAGTGAGTAGTCGAGGATGGAAGTCCCTCAATGCCCCAAAATGTCAAGTTGTCACCACCCCGCACGGTTGAACAAGATGCCGGCGGAAAGGAGCCTGCGGGGCCCAATCGGCACTTTTGATCCGAAGTTGATACGTGTTGCTGACTAGCAATGAAAATTGAAAGTTACAGACGAAGATTTTCTTCAGGCGTGATGAGTCTGAAGCGGGCAATCCAGGCCGGTTCGCCGCCATCGCGCACCACAGGCCAAATTTATCTACAGCAAAGGTAGCGTCCGACTTGCTTCAACAATGGTGTGACCGGCGAAGGCGACGTTTGAAACGCTACTTTTGCATATTTAACTCGACTGAGGGTGGCTTATCACCTTGATTACGTTGTCGTCAAGTTTCCTGGGTGCGCCAAGCCAGAAAGCCAAAACGCCGCGCGAAGAAGAACTGAAGGTGTTTCCGCCACGAGCGATGCGCCGCACCTCGAACTTACCTTTTTCGCTCGAGGAGGAAGCTTAGCAGAGACGTTGGTGACCAAGCTGCAGAATCAACTGTGGCGTTGAGTCGCGTTGAGTGGCGAGGTGGGGCTCCGCACGGTTTAAAAAGGAATTCTTCATTTCAGCTTCCTATGATGTACTTTCCTTGCCCACGGAACTTCCAGCTGAGCCCGAAGAAGTTCCTATAATGAAGCAGGTAGAGCGAGGAACATTGAAGCTTGTAAGTCGAAGGCGTCGCCACCCAAAAATTAAACAGTTTTCGAAAAACTCCTTTTGTTCATCAGTTTGCCGAGTTCTGCGGATCACCACTCAGCCGAAAACCACTCTCGTCTCTCAACACTCGAACATCCCGGTCTGTTCCCTTCAGCACCTCGACTCAACCTCGCCACTCAAGTTTAGCCCCCGCTTCCATCCCCCATTGCCACACAGTGACCTCGGACCTACAATGGGTTCGTCCTTCTCAGTCGCCCTTCATCTCCATTTCTCAAGCTGACCTCGTCTCCCAGATCTATGTATCTGCATACAAATCGGCTGCTCAAACCGGTATTCGCAAGAAGGCGATGGGAAGGTAGGACCCGCTCTTCAGCCTTGATGACGTTCGCACCTCAGCCAAGCGCTGATCCTCGTCTCGTCCTCGTCCGCAGGCGCATGTCTGCCCGCGGTGTCACAACGGTAGTGGTGAGTTGAGAGGCATAGATGGGAATCATGGAAGGGGGCAAATGCTGATGAAATTTCTTGTTGCAGTGATTGCGGTGAAAGAGACAAAGTGTCTCGAGATTTGTTGCGTTCCCTTGGTTCCGATGGGGTCTTCTCACATTTGGCAGTGCTCAATTTGTCGTGAGTTCCTCATCAATAGTCACGCCAATGAAAGGAGAGCTCACTTCAATTTGATGGCGGTGTTCAGAGTGGACAGCTTCGCAAGAAGGCCCACCACCTCCCCCTGCGATGATGGGTCCGCCACAGACACAGTATCAGGGTTATGCGCCTCAGCAGGCGATGCAACGTGAGACAATCTTCCGAGAATCAGCTTTTGACGGTCGGAATAGAGAGCTAACATGTCACCCGTTTGGATTTTCAGCGCAACAACCCGGCTACTGATGAGATCGACCTTCGTCGAAGACGTCTGTTGGATACTGAGTGTTCAGGATAAGCCTGTAATTATCGAATACTAATATTCGTTGCATGGTTGAGAGAAGTTCAGTGCCTTCTTCGATTACTCGACGTTCGGCGCCCTCGAGCGACTTCGTTACTCACATCAACTTTCAAACTGTCCTCCCGCCCCTCCGAATCGGCATAGGTATCTAAGACAAGGTCAGGGCCTTCGATCTAGTCCTTTAACCTGCGCACACCTTCTGCACCCCTTTCGTACCTTGCCTTCGCACCCGTATGCCCCTCTTATCAATTGTGTGGGGCTTAGTATGTTGATGAAGGGTACCGAGGTAACGGACGGCTTTTCAGCTTTTCTGGATACCCTGTCTTTCAAAACCTCCTTCCGTCGAAATTCCAAAGCAAAGGTGGAGCGTTCGTCCGTCAGACTCACGGGAGGAGGTTTTGGGGAAATAGGAAGGACTTCCTGGAAGAGAGGCGACCTCCGCGGACAGCAATGAGAGTGTACCATTTCAACGGAAGTGAATCAAAAAAAAAGGGATACGTACTCCACGAAAGGAGAGCCGGATGTTAAGCTCTCTACAAAGTTCCGCCACCTCTGAGCTCCCTGGCAGCGACAGAAACTCCGCCTCGGAGGCCAAAATTTTCACAGAATCGAGTCCCTTCCACCCTCCGTGTCCATAACTGCCTAGTAGTGCTTCAGGGATGGCACTATCAAGTCCTGCAGGATGATCTTTTTCGATACACAAGTCTAAGGTTTTGTAGGGTGATGGGAAGGCTTTGACGAAGTCGTCGTACGCGTGGAATTCTCCCAGATTACTGCATATCGCGCTCACACGAGTGAGGTTGCTGAGGTGGTGGGCGTTGCGCTCGAGTCCCGGGGTGTCGTGTCCGGAAAAGGCCAATGTCTGGAGAGTTCTTCCGATGTGGGGTAGGGCAAGGAGAAATGTGTGGAAGAGGTGGTCGTCGAGAAAAGTGAGCTCGATGGAAGTGATTCGGGTAGAGTGGAGAAGGGTGTGGAAGAGCGAGCAGGAGTTGAGTGCGAAACTAACTTCGAGAGTCGAAAGCTGAAAATGCGTAGTGGCGAGTGGCGTGGCCGCAAGATTGACGCCCATCTCGAAACTTAGAAAGTCTAGGTCTGTTCGAGAGTTATCAAATCAGCTCACGGTGTTTTCGGGGGTTGGAGCCAACGGACCTCGCAGCGCCGGGCTTCCAAGCCACTGTACGTCCTCCATCTGCTCATCCAACCAATTATGCTCCTCTTCCATATCGTCATAAGTGGAAATGATAAGGTGCTTTATCCCAACCGTCCTCCTTAACACCATCCCAAGCTTAGTTGACACGCTTGCACCTCCATTGACTTCGAAGCGGTCGGTGCGTTCGACTCGAGACTCCGAGGCGTGGGCTCGCCAACAACCTAACAAGCTGTGCCTCCTTCTTCACCCAGATACTCCTCCACATGATAGCTTGCGCCGATTTGCGCCACCGACGAGCAACGAGGGAAAAGTTGGCTAAGGACGAGATGCCGGTAGTGAAAAGTTTGTAATAGAGTACATCGTTGGCCTGGTGCTGCTCATCACAGAACTCATACAGTCCTATGAACATTGTGAGTATCCAATGGAGCAGCTCGATGGGTAGATCATTGAAGCCTGCCATAGAGGAAGGGCAAAGAGGAGAGGAAGAAAGGGAAGGATGTAACGACGCCGCGACGCCGAGCGCGGCGCGCGGTCGCCTTGGGAGGGCGCGTGCTTCGTTAGACGCCTCGCTATTTCAACTTTCCCTCCTCATGGTTTTCCTGCTCGAAGACGGTAACTCAGTTAGGGACCGCCTTTTGTATGCACCAAAACTTCAACTAGTTGCATGTCTTGAGGATGCGAGCGCTGCCTTCTGCGAAAGAAGCGGCGAACCCGCGTTCGGAATTCTTGTGGATCTGTCAGCCTATGTACTGCAAACAGAAAAGCGACTCAAACATCTTTTCCCCATTTCCAATAATCCACACCTGAAAGGTCTAGCATCACGCCAATATTTCTACAGCCTTTCACCAGCTCCGGTCCCCCCGGCAGCTTGCGGCACTCTTCGTTCGTAATTCCGATCTCCAGACTTTGGAGTCCCTCCCACTCGGCCTGCCCCAGCCTTTCCAACATGTTAAGCGCGCCGTCCGGCGCTGTTCCCCGACAATACACACCCCTGTCCAATCAAATTGTAAGCTCACTGCTTATCGTAATAAAATGCAGCTCTCTCCTCATTAACCCATTCGTGACAGAAAAATGAACAAGATCGCTACTCAGTCACTTTCCACGATTCTCTCCCCTATCAGGTTCACGTTGACAATAGTGGCCTTGTCCAGGACTTTCGAAAGTATAGAACTACACTCAGGTGCTGATTCAGCCAGCTGTCTTAACCTTTCACATAAGTCCTGGCTACTTGAAGAAGATTCTTAGTTTGAGAGGGCAGAGCGTGATGGTGGATCTGACATCTATTGACGTCCACCAGTTGGAGCCGCGGGCACGCCAGTTACCACAAAGGATAGGTTGGAGTCAACTTGAAGGCAGGAAAACTGCAGCCGAGATTGCATGCTTTTGTGTTGAAGGGATGAAGGAGGGCTGATATTTTTTTCATGTAAGTTTATCAGTGCAGGCTGATGGCAGCAGACCTCGCGATTCTGGCCAGCAGACTCGATCATTGCTTTTGATACTGAAGTGCCATTGTTGATGTTGCAGGGGTTTCACATGAACTCACTGATTCTTCTTTAAATCCATAAACTGGAGGCTCAAAAGCCGCGCTGAGAAGTATAAACCTAAGCGTATCGACGCCCGCGTCCCCAAGCAAGCCCGCCATCAAAAGAGGACTGCCAGATCCTCCAAGCGAGCCTACTGGTGTCACCAGTTGCAATATCTGCGCACTCCTGCACACCATTTCAGGCCTACAGCTTTATCCTTCCTTAGCCAACACTCACTATGCTGCCGCGCCCAAGAACGCCATGACCTTGATCCCTTTTTTCTCCAGAGGATCAAGTAACTTTCAGGTTGGCTTTCCGGCGGCAAGCGACTTTGAATGACTGCTCTCTCTCGCCTTACATGTAAGTCAACACAACGAGCCATGGCGAGGAAAATCATTCACGAGCTAGAGCGGAAGACCCGAGAACCTGCGCGAGGGTCGCCATTTAATTTCCGGGTAGGCCGAAATAATTTGGACTTAGCCGAGCTTAAAACGGCGTTTTGTTAACCAGATCGCGAGTTCTAAGCCCTAAAACTTCCATCCGGAAGTTGTGTCGGGGACGGCGCCAGGAATCCACGCTCCTTTCAGATCGACATCGCGAGATTGAAAAAAGACAATGTTCAACGTCTTAAAAGGTGATGGTAAAGCCGCAAGCAGTCTGTCTGCGCCTGCAACGTTGCCTTCATCTTCAAAGCTGAATTCGATGGTCAACGAAGCAAGATTCGTGAGGTGGTGAGCGTAGAGCTCAATGTCGGTAACAATTCCGAGCATTTCTAGCCTGTGCAGGGTCGCTCCGAGAAGCGGGAGGGTGGAGAAGAGGATTGGGACCATTGCTTATTGAAGATGTCCGAGGCGAAGCGTTTTGAGCTTTGAAGTCTGGAGGATTGTCTTGAAAATTGAGCGACAATCGAGGGACGGGCCGACTTCGAGAGTGGATAGACTGAAGGATGTGGCCGTGATCGGCTGGGCGGAACCGTGGACGGGGAAATCAAAGTTCAAATTTTCAAGGTCTGTATTAGCTGTGTTGTGAGTTAAAAGCAAGTTATCGAGCAAGTCAGCCTCACCTCGGAGTGCAGGCAATGCAAGCCACTGCACATCTCCCATCTTCCCCAGGATCCCAAGCTCCTGTGCAGCAATTTGCATCTCCGCTTCGAAAATTTGTGTCCCGGCCACAGACGAATTGACTTCAATCCCACCATGCTGCTCAATAAATATGCAAACTTGCCCGAAAGGCAAGGAAGTCCTGACGCCTCGATTGCACGTGTTGTCAGAGTTCCGATAAGTGGGCTCGCAAGAAGGGCACGAAAATGATGAGGTCGAGTGACGAGGAGAATTTCCCACAGAACCGTTTGTGCTGGACGCCGCCAAGTACGCGCGACGAGGGAGGCAGCGACGAGAGTCTGGACGCCGTACTGGTAGTCGTCCTCGTATTGAAGACTTCCCAGTTCTGATACGAAAGCGTGTGAAAGGCGAAGAACGTGGTGCAGGAGCTCTGCCGGTAGATCGTGAATCGTCACCATTCCGGGACGTCTGGGAAGCCAGCGTAGTACAGTCGTAGGCCGGGAGTGTAGGTACAGCAATTAGATGGGCGTTACTGGCTGTCAAACGTTGTATGGCGCCGTTTCGAAGTTTGGGGAAGTAAGAGTTAAGCAAGGACGGTGATGGCGATATACATGGCACGAGCGTTTCGTCCACGCCTCGCGTCGCCGAAGTCGCAAATTTCCAAAAAGTCATATCGGCATCGTTCAGGAAGCCTTTCTCAAGCCCCGGCGTCCGCTTCGCCAGATGACGACACCCACCGCCCTTCCCTTCCATCCTACTCTCTTCACTCCCGAAAACATTGCCCGCCTAACGAGCGAGCACGCCGTATCCGAGCCATACCAACACGGCCTTATCAACAAGCTCTTTGACCCAGATTTCCTCAAAGAAGCTCGGCAGGAGATCGTAGATCAAATCGCATTCAAGGACAAGGAAACCGACATTTACAAAATCGCCCAAACTGGCGACCTTACCAACCTATCCGGTCTCCCAGCCGCCGAACTCGCACTTCTCCCGACCCTCCTCCGACTTCGCGACTCGCTTTACTCGGAGACTTTCCGGACTTTTATTCAAAAGGTCACAGGATGCGGGGCGCTGAGTGGCATCAAGACGGACATGAGCTGCAACGAGTACTCGGAGGGCTCGTACTTGCTCAATCATGACGATGTTATTGGCACGAGGAGGATCAGCTTTATTCTGTATCTTGTGCTGGATGAGCCAAAATGGGAGCCAGAGGTTCGTTTTTCGTTCCTTAAACGATTGCAAAAAAGGCGAAGAGCTGAATAATGTCGTTACCGCTTTTCGCCGGCTATCTCGTTTCTCGCTGTAGTGGGGAGGCGCCCTAGAACTTTACCCAGTCCTACCAGCAGACCCAGACAACCCAACCCGACCCAACGTCCCCGCTGCGAAACCCACTGTCTCAATCCCACCAGCTTTCAACCAATTCGCGTTCTTCAAAGTCCAGCCAGGTCACTCTTTCCATTCGGTGGAAGAGGTTGTCGTAGAAGGAGATGGCGAGAAGGGAGGCGTGGGTGCCCGAGTCAGCTTGAGTGGCTGGTTTCACAAGCCAGTGGAGGGAGAAGAGGGATACGATGGAGGAGCCGAGTACGAGATGAAGAGCAGTTTACAGCAGCTCGTGGGTCCCTCTTTTTTCATTGAGAAAAAGCTCTCCGATTAGCGAATTGAATCTCACATCTACTGCAGTACGAAACGACGCTTTCACCCTCAACACCGTACCCCGAAACTCCCGCCTTCCCTCTGCCGCTGCCTCTCAAACCTCTCTCCGCCGAATCCGCCATTCTCAAGACACTCCTCAACCCCGCATACCTCTCCCCCTCAACTCTCGCAAAACTCCGTACTCAATTCGTGGAGACCTCACAACTAGTGCTTTCGAGCTTCCTAGCGCCCCACATCGCCACGGAATTAGAAACTCTGATCCGAGCCGCTGATGCAAAAGCGGAAGCCGGTCGAAAGACCATCATTGGCGGACGGGTAACAAACAAGGTCTCACCACAAGATACAGGAGAAGATCCTGCCCACGGCTGGTCTATCGTCGGTCCACCGCATATCCAACGTTTCCTCTCCTTCACTCCTCCCGCCGACCCTTCGCCCTCCTCCGACCGCCTCTCCGTCCTCCTCGCCCAAATCTCCGCTCTCCTCACCTCTCCCGCTTTCCGAACTCTCCTCGCCTCCCTCACTTCCCTCCTCCCCACGGCACACACTTGTCACGTCCGCCGTTTCCGTCCTGGAGTCGATTACACTCTCGCTCGCGGAGAAACAGAAGATGGTGAAGCTCGATTGGACGTTGGTTTAGGATTGACACCTCGAGGGAGGAAGAAGGCCGATAGAGAATTGTGGGAGGGAGGAGAAGTTGGTGGATGGGAGCTTTGGTTGGCGGGTGAGGAGGGAGGTGATGAGGCGACTTATGG
>JASZXU010000391.1:0-23170 GCA_035521515.1 Phenoliferia sp. Uapishka_3 | reverse complement strand
GTGGGAGGGGTATCGTGGAAGGCATGGCATAGTGTTCTTTTGGGGCGGAGTCTCCTACAAGGAATTTAAAAGATCTGATGGGAGCGAGATCTCATGTCTAAATACAATGGGAAGGACCTGAAGAGTTTGGGGGATGAGGGAGGTCAGTAATCTAACCAGATTTGCGATTAGAAAAGAATTGAGACGAACAATGAGAGCCGCGAAGAATGCGAAGACAGCGAAGAACAATATGCTATAGCTAGCGACAATCTTTCTCCTCAAAGCACGTTGCTTGAAAGAGAAGATGGGTGATCGAATCTGCTTTGATGGTCGAAGCCAGACTGAAACGAGCAAGTCAGTCGGTGATTGTATTTGAGGAGGGGAGGCGAGGCTACTCACAAAGCATGGTCGAATGCATGACATCCACACCTGGAACCAGACAAGGAATGGCAAGGAAGAAAAGGAGGAAGTGTCCGCAGAGGAAGTCGGCACTGAATAAGGTCATCTCGACGATCTTGACGATGAACTCTCGTGCCGGTTGAGAGAAGGCGGCGGAGCCAAGACCGCGTCCGTACCCTGGAAGCAGGCCGAGTCAGCTTCAGCGGCGTGTGAAAGAAAGTGTGTGGCACTTACATCGTCCAGTCCACCAAGCGCGATTTGTCTCGTCGTGCTTGAACTCACGCGACAGACACACGGCGATGAGAGTTTTCAACACAAAGCGTTGTATACTGGAAGAGCAGGTCAGGGTCCGTCGTCAAGACGAAAGCGAGAGGGAAGGACTTACGCCATGCTGGCAATCATACCGAGAACAGCGTGACTGACGTCCCAACGCTCCAACAACCAGAGGAACTCGAAGAAGCCGACCATTCCGACGACACTGAGAAGATGAGCGACTCCTGCCATGACTGATCCGAAGTTTCCACAGCATCCAGCGAGGATGGGGCCCGCGAAGAGGGAGATGATGAAGAGAACAATGAGGACGACAGCGTTGAATACAAGGGGACCGAGGGCGATGACAGCGATTCGAAGCAGCGCATTGATATCGGCGAAGGACTAGAGGAACAGGAAAATCAGCATAAATGACAGGCTTCATGTCTCGCAGACGTACCTTGACGAAGAGGTAGGCCACAGTGAGGATGACAGCAAGGAAAAGCGGCGACAAAATCTGGTTGATGATGATGACTCGAAGACTCGCGCGAGGGGTGTCCGACGAGAGCTTCTCTGAGGGGTGGCCCATCTTCTTCTTCTTGAAACCAGTGATCTGAGTCCTCGAAAGACGACAGTAACCGATCCAGGAGTTGGCGTGAGCCCGCGAGTTACCGCGCGACATCCAGCGGAGGTACTCGCGGTAGTCGATGATGAAGTCGCCAAGGGAGAACTGATGTGGATTGAAGAGGAAGGGTGCGATGCAGAGAGCCATGATCGAAATCCAGAAGTAGACGACTGTGGGGGAAGTGGGGTCAGCGCCTTTCAAGGGCTTGCAGGTAAGATCGCGAAGCTTACGGTGCCAGATCCAAAGCGTCAACGTAACGTAAAGCAAAAGTACCAATGTCCTCAGACCCAAGTAAATACTCGGTCCAGCGAATCGCGAGTACAGAATGGAAAACGAGATCCTGGTTGTGGCGAATCCTCGACCAGTAGCGATGTAACGAGCTCCTCCGAACGTCAAGTTGCTCAAGATCGAGTGAGACGAGATCTGAGTACCGAAGACTTCGAAGACGGGTGAAAGCGAAAGGAAGTGCTTTCCGAGACGAATGAGGGCGCGAACGACACCACGCTCGGTCAACTCTTGAAGGAAGAGCGGGAGGAAAGCTGCAAGGTGAACGGTGAGTGTGCGCTTGAAAGAATATGCGACTTCTTAAGACTCACCAATGAAGAACACAATGAAGATTGAGATGACGCAACGCTTGATCCAGTCGTAGACCGGCACCAAGTTGTAGCATCCTCCTTGCCCACCGATGAATTGACCGGCGCTGCGAGGTCAAGCTCGTTAGTCGCGGGAATCAAATTCGTTAAAGGTTTGAGCGTACGAGGTGTATCGACAGATGGTGAGTTGATAGTTGAGAGTTCCGAGGAAAACGAGTGAGAACATGAAAAGCTGGACCGAAAGAATGACGAGGATGTTGTTGATGTGGAAACTGTGGAGAGCAATGAAGCATCAGCAAATTGCTCTCGATGAAAGCGCGTAAATTACTTACCCAGGGTGACCGTAGTAGAAAGTCAAAAAGCGATCCATAGGGAGCTGAGTACCGAGGTAGTAGTACTCGCGCGAGAGCATCTGTTCTCCCATACCCGTTCCAATCTTGGTCTGGAAGTTGAGAATAGTACCGAAACCGAGATCACGACCTTTTCCACACTGCTCGGCAAAGGCTCATCAGTATTTAATCAGCAAAAAAAAGAACCGGAAGACCACTCACCTGGTAGTACTCAGTGTGCTTAATCTTGCCTCCACGACCGAAAGCGTTCATTCCGGCGTAGATATCTTCGTTAAGATGAAGTCCCTTCTGAGCCTTCGAGACTCCTCCACGAGTAGTCATGAAGATGGCGTTGAGGAAATCCGGGTGACCATAATGAAGTTTTCCACCGATGAAAGCCATTGACCTAGCAGCGAGTGTACCGAACGTTTGCTCCTTTCCAGCAGCGACGTCTCCAAGGATTCCGATGTTTTCTGAGAAGATGTACTCTCGAGCTCCAACGATGGCGATGGGATCTTTGCTAAACTCCTTGGCTCCGACGGGGTCGTATGGGTTCTGCGACGAGACGTGGTAATCCTCGAATTCACCGAGAATGTTACGAATCTTGAGGCACTCCTCGAGGTAGTTGTCCTGGTTGGCGTCGATAAGTTGCAGGTATTCACCTCGGTGGAAGATGATGGCGTGGTTCTGATTGTCCGATTTACCGTCTCCAAGAATGGGGTTTCCGGGTAGCTCGATCCGGAACTTGGGGCGACGTTTTCCATCCGGGAGAATTTCCGAGTGTCCATCAATAAGTGCTGAGAAGATCCTCGACTCGCCCCCTTCCTTCCGTGGGCGCTCCTCGTCGAGGTAGGCGATCTGAAGGTCCGGGTACGCACGAAGAAGGAACTCGGTGTTCTCAACTTCCTCCTTGCTAAACTTGGAATAACGCTGCATCGAGATGACGAAACGGAACTTGCGGCGGGCCATACGCTCGAGCTCGCGTTCGAGACGTTCCGTGTTTCCACCGAAGAGCTGTACGACTTCTGGGTTCTCGACGCGGTAGAGGAGCTTGATCGCCTTCGAGTAGTTCATGAAGCCAGAGACGGTTCGGTACAAGGTCTGAGCGCGAAGGGACGCCCAGATACGAGTTCGGAGTGTGTATTCAGGTGCAGCCGACTTGAAACCAATAGTGTAGAAGGGAATGTCGTCCGTCTTCTTGTCGGAGGCCTTTTCGTCGAGGTCGGCCGATTCCTCGGCAAGGATCTTGGTGTCGCGAACAAAATTGTCCCACTCGACCGGGTGCAGCTGCTTGAGGTACTCGAGGAGGGTAACGCGGGTGTTCTGGTCTTCTTCACGGATGATTTCACGGAGGGAGAGGAGAATCTTTTCGGAGTAGTGAGGAGTGAGGACGGTGAAAGTTGGCATAGCGTCGACGGAGAGGGGTTCAGGGATGGCGGTGGTGAGCGACTGAGCGAAGAAGGAGATACGACGAGCAGCCTCGGAACCAGGTGGGAAGAACTCGGTCTTGACTCCCTGTGCGGCAAATGTAATCAACATAAGTTCTCTGAGCTTGGAAGAAGGACGAACCTTGTCGTCCTGCGAGATGAAGAACATGGGAGCTCGGAGAGTGCGCTTGCCATCTTGTTCCGAAGGAACCTGGTGATATAGCAGTCGTTGAACGTGGTCGATGGAAAGGAGATGCTCCCGGTACATGGAGATGATGATGGCGTTCCAAACTTGCGATACCAAGACCTTGGGCTTGTACTTGACGGCCATGTCGGAGGTAGCGAGGACTTTGGCGTACACACGTTTGGGTAGGCGCTCGAAGATGTCTGTGCGAATTACGAAATCGTCAGCTGCTGACCTCATGACTTGAAACGAGGCAAGCTCACCCTTCCAAGGAGTCCAAATTGAGAGACCGATAGCGAAGGAGCGAGCAATTGAGAAGACTATTTCAGGTGAAGCGTGAGCTACTTCCATCCTCACACATCGAAAAGCCAGAAGGAAAACTGACCCGTATTCCAAATAACATACCAAAGGAACGTATCCAGGAAGAACAAACAAAGATCCATACAGAACATGATCGTAAGCGCAAACGCCGGTTGATGCCTACACAGCGCATTCCCAAACAGTTTGTCGTTGCAATTCTGAACGCGCATGCCGACCATGACACGGACGGGGTTCTCGAAAGAAAGCGTAAGGAAGAAGTACGACTCGGTGAGCTTGCATCCAAAGACGAGGACCCAGAGCAAGATGCTGGCGATTCGAGGTTTCGTTTCCAATTTCGGGTACGAGGCGGTGAAGGTTTGACTGGCGAGGTATTTTCTTGATTTTCCTGCGACGCGGTCTCCGAATAATCGACCGGAGGGGACGATGGAGAAGAGGACGACAACGGCGATTGAGATGGCGAATTGGACGATTCCGAGAATGTGAGCGACATTGGATTTCGAGTTGAAAAAGGCAATGTAGACTGTTGGACCGGCGGTGATGGCAAAGAGGACGAGGAGGATGACGAATCGTCTCATCAAGTGGGAGGTGTTGTTCCAAGTCGTGGGTACGTAGCTGAATTCGGCGAGAGTGGCGGCGAGCATGATGAGGCAGGCGACTCCTCCTCCGAGAGCAACGACGCTCCACTGCATTGCGGGGTCCGGGTTGGTTTGGCCAGAGGGAGTGTAGATGTTCGGGACGTTGTAGGAGGTGTAGAACCAGAAGACGGAGATGTGAATGACCCAGATACGGTTGAAGTTGACGAGAAGGTGGAGGAAAGAACGACGCTCAAAGTAGGTCTTGAAGAACGCCTTGTGCCATTCGATTTTGTCGAACTTCATGAATCGCTGAGCGGCTGGGACATCGACGAGACGGGTCTGCGAATGTTGGCGAAAAGTCAGCTCAGGCTCCTCGGATCTGGTTCGAGTACGTAGCGTGCGCACCTTATCAGACAGAACGATCCTCGAGATACCCTCGGGGTACCAGAAGAGCTGGTTGACATCATCATATCCAATGATGGCCTCATGGTCTCTCTCCCTCCTCACAAAAGCCCCGTCGATGACCTCGTATCCCTGGTCGCGAATGAACCTATACAGAGGTCTCACAACGGCCCTCAGGTATAGTCCTTCCGGTACCGACTCCATCCTATTCTGGCATTCCGGACTCCTGTAGTAGTCATCCGCGCACTTAAAGATAAAGCAAAGACACTCTGGTACGAATCGTACTTGAGCTGCCTCTCCCCAACACAGGAGATACAGCGCCAATTGTCGAACGCGATCGTAGCTCGACATCTGCGCCATAGCATGTCGCCACCTCGAATGTGCCGATTCGAGAGTCTTGACTCCTGCTGGAACCGGGGCGGATTTGACACCGGCTTTGCGAGAGGCTTTGCGAGCTAGTCGGCCGACGGAGGATTGGTTGGCTTGACCGATCGCGTCGTCCAAGTCGAGTTGGGCGGCGAAATACCACTTTCTGTAGTTGGCGTGTTCTCCACCAATGTAGTCGGCGTGGAGAGTGAGGAGAGCTTGGTTTGGTGACATTCGAGATGCTCGAGAATCGAGTTGGATCATGAAGTGGTCGTACATGTTTCGCATCGAGTCGCGCTAGTTGAAAAACCCCCGTCAGCTTGACATCCTCCAAACGGCTTACGATATAGCAAGGAAGAAAGAGCAAACCTGGAAGCCAAACTTGTTGGCGAGGTCGATAAAGACGTCTTCGATCTCCTCTTTTGACAGTGGGATTTCCTGCTCGTTCGACCAAGCCGGGTACGGTTCCCTGAGCCTCGAATAGGGAGCACCATGAGCAGACGAGCTCTCATAGTCGGTAAAGTTTGGCGAGTCTGCTCCCGAGCGGTCATAGGAACCCTGGAATGGACCGCCCTGTGGCTGCGGTGGATTGTTGTAGGATTCGTTCGACTGATTTTGACTGTATCCACCTCGGTAACCATCAGAGTCGCCTGTTATAATATCAAAAAGAGACCGGTACGAGGAGGTGAAAAGGGGGGGATGTCAGCTTTTGTTCTCGCTCCTCTCCTGGCCGCGCACCCAAAGCGCTCGCACCCGGCAAGCACGAACGCACGCGCTCAGGCCCGAACGCTTCGTGATTCCCTGGCCATAAGGATAAAGACGAAGAAGAACTAACCATATTCATTGTTTGGCCTTCCCTGAGAATCGGCACTACCTTCCTCTGAAGCGTAGGCGCGATCGTAATCATCTCCTTCGTCGTACGCGCCCTGCGCTGCAGAAAACGCTCCTACGGGTTGACCGAGATGGCCATTGTTTGATCCAAAAGGATTGTTCGGGTCTGATCCCTGTCGATCCATATTCGACATCTAGACAGTGGATGGGGACGGAGGGGAAAAGCGAGGACGACGATGTGGAATCCCACTGCAGCGGAAACGCGCTGCGGTGTGTCGGCCTGGCTGTGATGGAAGGGGCGACTAAACTCTGGCGGAAGAGGCGACGGGGCGTTAAACTTTGTCCAGTACGACTGAGCGCACGGAAAATGACTTTGGAGAGAGAAAAGGAGCCGTCGAGGCCGGGGACGGAGCGTGACGAGGGTCGAAAGAGGAGCGACCACAGGTCTTGAGTTTCAAAGGCAGCGCATTGTCTCCGCAGTAAAAAAGTCGCGTAAACATTAATATTCTTTTCTCGAATCAATTGGATTGCTATTCGTTCTACTCAACAAGGAAAATCATACAGTACAGTGCTGTGAACCTTGGATTTGGTTTCTCTGCGTCGAGAGCATGAAGGTCTTTGCTGCCTTGGGACGAGTTCCGCGGCCGCGTCGTGAAGTGATTTCGCCGTCACCGTCACAAAAACGCCGCTTATCACTTTCTTCCGCTCAAAGTTAACTGGGGTCGCTTGCTCACCAGAAGGAGTAACATCAGCTAACGTACTGTCCGTTCCTCGGAGAGCAGGAGTTTTTTGGTCGCAAACCGTCGCCTCCAAACATGTGTCCAAACTTATGCGAACGGCGCCCGCACTCCTTCGCAACCTTGGTAAAAAGTAAGGCAACCCCATCATAGGTATCCATCCACACCTGTCCTACAACAAAAGGCACAAAAGAAAAACACGACACCTCCCCACCTCATTTCCTCCCCTCTCTGGCCATCCTCAAAACCTCTTCCACAGTCGGCAGTTCCTCATCCTCACTCTCCTTCCCCTCCTCCTCTTGCACCCCATCCATTGCCTCTCTAACACTCTCCCTCTCATCCTCCTCCAGCGGTGTCGTTTCACTCCTGAAGAACAATCCGGGAGCTCGAGAATTCTTTCTTCGTGGCGCGACTGACCCTGAGCTCGTGCCGGCGCGGAAGGATTCTGGTGCGACGGAGGTGGAAAGTCGAGAGATTTCGGGTGGGGGCATAGATGCGCGGAGGAATGAGGCTCTTTGTTCAGGATTTAGTGGTGGGTAGGGTTCGATGCTGTGGGGGGTTGTATCAGAATTGAGTATTGAACGCGGGATGAAATGGGAGTGAGAGCGGGAGGGAAGACGCACACGACTACGAGCGAGCGCGAGTAGATGGAGTAGCCTTTGTCTGATGGGATGATGGATGTGAGATCAATCATTGAACTTCAAAAGAATAAGGTGAACTCACATTGGACGCGCAATTGCGGCTTGACGTCAGGTTTCGCGTCCACCTCCTCGTCCGCCATCGCTTCGCCTCCCTGTCCTCCCTCCTGAGCTTCCGGAATCACCACGTCCTCCTCCTCATCCTTAATAAAGAGTGGTTCCTTCACCGGAATTCTCTTCATCGACGGTCCTCTCGGCATGCCCCGCCTTCCCCCTCGCACTCCTTGACCCTCCTCCCCATCTCCGGTCAAATCAAGCTCGTCGTCGGTACGGTTCCTCTTCTTAGTGAAAGCTGGATCTCGGTTCGGTGGTGGTATCTCGGGATCGGGTTTTATTTGTGGGGCGCCTTCGGGATAGAGTAGTTCTCGGTCCTGAAGGTCTCCATTCGTTAGCGCGGCACGGCTCGATAGCGAGGGGAGACGAGACGAGCCTTGAGTAATACAGCATGTTGTTGAGAAGTCTTGCGAAAGTAATACGCGATCTGGTAGTTGTCTGCGTTCGCAAGAGTGAGCTCCACCTCACGGACAAAAGCAGTCGCGACTTACGACCTCGATAAACTTCAATCTTGCTCCCTTGATTCGCAGCCTCTTTCTTGTTTCCCTTCTCGTAGAGTAAACCTTCCAGTCGCACTTTGAGTGGAATCTTGTCCCTGCGCTCACGTACTTTCATCAGCGTCATCTCAACCCTGTCGCTTCGCTTGCCTCCCAAAGCTCACTTCAGCGCGACCAACATCCTCTCAAGCACATCATCCTGTGGGTGGTCCAAGATGAGGTTAAGATGCGCATATGGAAGTGGCGGGTGGGGCTTAGAGACTCGCGTTCATCCAAGATACGTTGTAGTCCTCGATGTACATGATCATTTGAATCACTTGCGAGGACGAGATGCGCAAGTAGGACGTCTGGCGGGGTCGGTAGCTTGGCATTGCGGGCAGATGATGATGATGAGTGTGAGATAAAGAAGGTATCGGACTGGCTAGGGGCGCAACAATTTGAGCTTGGATCGCGCGGCATGCAACAGCCTGGCAGGTAACAGCTTCGCTTCACTTCCTCCTTCATTAGCAATTCGTTTCGTTTTAAAAGAAATCAACTCGTACGCAAGGCTGTTCCCAGCTCTCCTCCAGGCCTGATGCTGACGCCACACTCGCATCCGCAAAGTTGCCGCCGGTGCCGCCCCACGCTTCAACCTCGGCTCGCCTAACTCGCTCTTTCCCTTAATCCTTGCACCTGGCTTGACCTGGCCTTCCTGAAACCCACTCAGTCAAAATCGCCTCCGTCTACATATCTGCGAACCGACAATGTCGTCTCCGCTAGTCAGCTACGTCGCTGAGCTTATCAACTACCTCACCAACAACGCGCTTTCGCTTAAGGCGATAGACATCCATATCTCAGTCCTCGCGATCTTACTCTCCTTAATCCTCAAGCTTTATAACGAAAAACCGCTCGCACCTAATATGCTGGTCGATAAGGTAACCTCTCACACCGCCTTTGCCTGCGCCTTGCACCATCAAGCTGACCCAAGTCCCGCTATAGATCTTCATATACCCCATCAAATCCCTCCCAGCAATCGAAGTCGACTCGGCAAAACTGGACGCGAAAGGGTTTGAGTTGGATCGACGTTTCGTTCTCTTTAGTCCGGCTGTCGAAGGAGCGAAGGGAGAATTGGGCAAGGACAAAATTCATTTGGTCTCAAATAGTCCGATGGTAAGTCTCTCCAAAGCTGTTTCTTTCCTCGCTGACTGAGACTGACGGGTTTAATTGTTGCAGAACACGCAAATCTCCATCAAATTTACTGGCGACGCGAGCCCAAATTCCTCCGACGCCTCAGCTCTTCTCCCATCCTCAACTATTCCCACCACCCTCAGCCTCACTTCTCTTGGCGGCCAAAAATATAGCGTCCCAATCCAGCCTTCGACTGCCGGCCTATCGAGAGTCACCATCGACATGCACAGTTCCCCGGTCGACGGTTTCGACCTAGGCGAGGAAGCCTCTTCATTTTTCACCGAGGCGTGCGGTCAAGATCGTGTTGTACGACTAGTATATCTCGGGGATGGAAAGCGGGAAATTTTGGGGACTATGGGAGCTGGTAGCACAGGGTGCGTTTCGCTTGCTTTCGACTTTGTTAGACCTCCAATTTTTCACGTTCCCACCGCTGACCAAAAAACCAATTTCTTACATTCTCTACGCACAGGGGAATCGCCTTCAACGACTGCGCCTCCTTCCTCCTCGCCACCACTTCCTCCCTCTCCGCCCTCTCCTCCGCCCTCCCCCAAGGCAGCGCACCACTCTCCATCGCTCCTCTCCGACCCAATATCCTCCTTCGTCCTGAATCTTCTTCCTCCACGCTTACGCCTTGGGCAGAAGACTTTTGGGCAGCGTTGAAGATCGGGGAAGGAGTAACGATGAGGTTGACGTCAAATTGTGTGAGATGTGTGAGCTTGAATATTGATTATGGAACGGGGAAGATGAAGGAGAAAGGAGAGGTTTTGAAGTGAGTCGGTTTTTCTGGTGCTGATTTTTGAGAGAAGGAAGGGAGAGAAGAGGATGAAGCTGATGATTCTTTCGACGTTGCGAAGGACGTTGGCGAAGGATCGTAGAGTTGACGAGGGCTCGCCATACTCACCCGTATTTGTAAGTTTATCTCGTATTGAGAATTCCTTCGCGATGCGAACCTCAGGTTGAATGTTTACGATCTCTCAGGGACGATATGGTTTCTCGAATGACGCAGGTGCGTTCCGGTTGACTATTTGTATTCCCTATCAGAGAGGCTACTGACGAGGCTTGGTGCAGGTCAAACTATTCGCATCAACGATCTGGTGGTGGTGACCCAGAAGAATAAGGAGCGGACAAAGTTCGACTGGCCATTGTAGGACCCGCTCGAGAATCCCAGATGCTCGGCTTTGTAATGAGGAATGTTGCGTATGCTTTCCCTCCGACTAGACAATTTTAATCATAGAATGGAATTGATAGCAAGATAACATCGACAGGATTCAATACACCCACCTTCGCTCCCGAACAACCAGATGGTTTACCTCGCACAGTACACTTGTATAATATAGGAAGAGCAGCGCAACTAACCGAATCCCGAACTCGACACGAAAACGTCTTCAAGCTACATGCTCCACCCGGCCATCGAAGTTTGTTGACCGCCTTCACCGGTAATGACCAAGATGTCTTGCGACGCCTCTTGCTCGTTTCGATAATAATGAGCGTTGGGGGTGTCATC
This sequence comes from Phenoliferia sp. Uapishka_3, assembly GCA_035521515.1. Classification (NCBI taxonomy): domain Eukaryota; kingdom Fungi; phylum Basidiomycota; class Microbotryomycetes; order Kriegeriales; family Kriegeriaceae; genus Phenoliferia; species Phenoliferia sp. Uapishka_3. Next base: position 12,233 of record JASZXU010000391.1, on the reverse strand, counting down.
CTGAGGAAGAGGATATTCCGGGGTTGAAAACTTGGTGTCCAGATTGGTAGCTGAAGGGCGGTAAAGTCGGGTGAAGGAAACGAATGGCGAGTCGTCGGGATGGAAGTCATCGAGATTTGAGGTGCCGTTGAACGTCCCAGGAAACTCGAGCGACTGATTTGAGGGAAACGGCTCCGTGAGTGGCGGAGTAGTGGAGCCAGTAAAGTCGACAAGTGCATGTGGATACTGATTCTGTGCCGTATCAAAGTGAGAATAGTGCTCATCCGGAATCCTCGCGATCCCATCCTCGTAGACCCAAGGCGGCTGCAGGCAAGTGGCGACGGGCGATACAAAGTTTACGTCGGTGTTCAGCTCAAGATCGGACGTGAAAGGTGTGCGCTGGAAGGCTGTGACCGGCGAAGAATCTTGAATCGAGAACGAAGGGCTGATGGCGTTGTCGGTTGGTGGCGTCGCAGGTCGCCAACTGGACAAGGAATGAGAAGTGCACGAGGGCGCAGGGAGGTTGTACCTGAAATCTTGATCTGTTGTCTCGAGACTCGAAGGTGCAGGTGGTTCCGTTGGTAGTTCAGTATTGAAGAGAGGTTGCGGGGAGGTGTCGCCTGGCTGGTGCGCATTGCCATCATAAAGCGCCTTCACGAGAGCTTCGAGGAGGATGACGCGACCTTTGAGGGCTTTCAGCTCAGACTGAACTGCTGAAGGTGCTACCTCGAGCCTGCTGAGTGAAGTATGCCATAAGTTTCAAGGCCCCGCCCATGATGCAAATTTCTAGGAAGGTAGAAAAAGCTTACTCAATCTGTGGTACCGCTCTGTCCCATCTGCAAAGCTCTTTCCTAGTCGAGCAGTTGTAGCAAGGATTCGATCGGCAGCATTTGACTGGTCAAGAATTGTGTCAGCCTGTGCACCCATGGAGGATTGAAGAGGCCATGGTGGCGACCGCACTTTTTCTGCCATGGCAGTTGTCGCAGCTGGTGGGTTGAGATCGTGCATGTCTGATTTGAAAGCTGTGCTGGCTTCCTGCTTCGTATCGGCTTTGAGAAAGAGGAGGAAGAGGAGGAGGGTTGCACTGCATCGCAAAGCTGAATGACACACAGAGTGATCAGAAGGAATTTCAGAATGAAGAGAAGAGAAGAGAACTACCTGACCTAGGAAAAGCTCGCTACCACTTGGTGGGGGAGAAAGAGAAAGAGGAAGGGTACAAAGACCATGTCTGCAGATTGTGTGGGCCGCGAAGTCAGCTGCAAGAACCGGCATCCGACTTCTCGCCGCGGCATGTCTCAAGACTCCACACTTGGCCTACTCAGCAGCTCCAAAAACCCCTAGTCTTAGCTACAAAGTGCTCAGCAGTGAACACAGGATAGCCCTTGACAAACTTCCTGGTCCCAAGAGCACTACCTTTTGTCTGTCCGGGGTGCCCACCGACTCAACTTTTTTTAGCCAGATAGAACAGTCGGAGAACGGAGATAACGCGGATGTCCTCCAAGCTTCTCAAATCTTGTGACCCCAAAAGAAACGAGGGTCTGCAATGTGCACATCATGCATCGCCGTTTAGAACGTTCACACCGAACCCGTCGGCCCACCGACTCACACACTCGCGACAACTTCGCAGGATTTCCAAGTCCCCAAATACCCGTGTGAATCACCTCAGATTCCATTTTGGCTACGACAAGTCAACATTTGGGTTTGACCACAGCTTGAACGTCCTGCTGTACTCCGCGCTCGCCAAGAACCTTGCATCTGCCATGAGAAAGAGAGAAAACGGTCAGTAAAGTCCTATCTTGTAAGAGCTCACACATAAAAAAAAAAAGGAAAGGCTCACCTGACGAAACATCGATACTCATAACCTTCCCAGCCGCATCACTCGTCATCGACTTCACCAGCTGCCAATCGTCCGCACTCCAAACCTTGACCATCCCATCATAGCCTCCCGTAACAAGGAAGCTCCCAGAAAGCGGCACATCCGCCTTCTCTCCATCCTTCTCAATCGGATCCCGAACGTCATCCGCGAAAGCAGGTAATTTTGACAGACCGAATGGAACGGCGGTGGAGGGGAAAGAGTCGAGACCGGGGGCGGTACGGAAGAATTTGACGTCGGAAACGGCGGACTTGTGGGCGGGAATGGTTTTGATGGATTTGAGAGAACGCATGTCCCAGATTCGGACGGTGTCGTCGTTGGAACCAGTCGCGATTTGGTGACTGAAAGAGGTAGCTAGTTAGTAAGGGTCTCAATACAAGGAAGCGGAAAAGAGACGGACCCGTTGGGAGAGAAATCAATTCCGAGAATGTCCTTGACGTGCCCATCAAGAACCATTGCCGTCTTGCCCGACCGCAAGTCCCACACTCGTCCAATTGCGTCCAGTCCTCTAACGATCAGAATAAATGTAAGCCTTGTTACGCTGGTACGCGAGAAATGGAAATGAGACGGACCCAGTACACACCAGCGCTCCATCCTCCTGGAACGCAATCGCGTAGACCTCCTTGCTATGTCCTTCCTGAAGCAGCAGCTCCTCTCCTCCCCTCTCGGCGTCCCATAACCGCCAAGTACCGTCATATGAAGCTGAACCGATATATTTGCCTGACGGGTGGAACGCGATGCGGCAAACGCGCGCCGAATGACCAGCGAGGGTCAATAGTGGTTGGTCACTGATGATGATTAATAGTCAGCCTGATAAGGACTGAGCTCAATTGAGCCGGTTAGGCGTACGTTTCGAGACCCCATAGTTTTACGTCATTGTCGGCTCCACTCGTGGCGAAGTTGACGGCGGTGCGACTTTGGGAGAGAGTTGCTTGAGGATGCCATGCGACACCTCCTATTCGCTCCTTGTGGGCTAGCAAAAGAGCCATCATTAGTTCAAGACAACTAAGGCCGACAACTGGTAGATAATGTCAACCTTTGAGCGTTTTGATTTCCTTGCAGGCGGGTATACTCCAAAGTTTGGCGTGACCGGTCCATGAAGAAGTAAAAAGCATTGAAGAGTCGGGAGAGAATCGAAGCGAGGATAAGGGGCGAGTATCTCCAATCTGGGACCCGAGGTTGGTGAAAGTCTTGAGCTCCGCGTAAACGGCACGTCGGACGTCCATAAGTCGGCCCAGCGGAAGACTAGTCTCGAGCCGTTGCCTCGCCAAACGTTTTCGAGCCCTGTGAACAGAAAGTCCACTCAGCTTCAACCCCCCAGATGCGCACACGAGCTCAAAGTGTAACTACCTCTCCATCGAGAACTCTGCCATGTTCTTCCGCGCCTGCTTCAAATCCATCGTTCCCTCCGTATAAAACTCCTCCTCTTTTTCTCCCTCCTCTCCACTATCACTGCTGTCATCGCTGTCCTCATCCATAGCCATGTCCGCCTTCGCGGAGCGCTTCAAGTTCCATATGGAGCGTAGACGGTCGCGGCGGTCCTCTGGTCGCTCTCCAAAAAGAGTGATCGGCTCTCCTTCCTCTCGCAGCCGTGCTCGGACATCGAGATCTTTTGTAGGTACGGCGATACGGCGAGCTGTTTTCTTGGCGTCGAGTTCTTGAAGGATGCGCGCAGTTTCTGGATGAGCGTCGGCTCCTTCAAAGTCCTGAGCGCGGTCTTCGAGCGAGTCAAAGTCGATATCCATTCCCTGGCAATGACAGAAACGATTAGGAGTGATTAGGTCGACGATGCGAGGAGGTGCGCTTACCGACATTGCGACAAGTCGCTGACTTGTGCTGGTGACTTGGGCGAGCGAGTTGTGGTCTTTGCTGCAAGGCTAAGGATTGGATGTCGCTGCTGAATCAGATGCTCCTAATGTGTCCTGGTTGTGTTTGGTAAAGTGGGGAAATTCAGTGAAAGGGAAGCTGCGGCGCGCCTGAACTTCCCGCCAAACTTGACTCTGGACGGACCACTACTCGCGGCAGCTCAAACTCTTTTCCCCACGTTTCGGATTTCAGGATGACGACCGTAGCAGGTGGACAAGATTGGAGTCTATTTGGCGGAGCAGAGATCGTCAACCCAGCCCTTTCCACTTCCGACACCAACCCAACACCTACCGACTCCTCAGATTCCTCAGACGCCGGCGATGAGGATTCAAACTCGCCCTCGGACAGCGTAGAACAAAAGTACAAGCTCGCTGGCGAGCAGTGGGCACCTAAAAAGGTCGTGCCGGAGCAGGACCCCGCAGATTGGCTGTGGATGATGACGGAGGAGCCTCACAGGACACGGCGCAAGGCGATTCTTGCCGCACACCCAGAGGTGAGCTACTTGGACACGTTTACCGGGCAATCCGGCGCGTCCTGCGTGCTCGTTGAGCCTTCCCGACGCCGCCCGCGTCGAAACGAGACAGACAGCTCACGCCTCCATCATTCTGTAGATTAAGAAGCTCATGGGTCGGGAGCCATGGACAAAATGGGTCTCATTGTTTGTCACAACACTCCAGCTCACGATGATGTACCTCCTCCGCAACACTCCCGTCCTATCACCGACCTTCCTCATAGCGGCGTATGTTATTGGCGGAACCGCGAATCAAAACGTCTTCCTCTGTATTCACGAAGTCACCCACAACCTCGCATTCCGAGGAGTAAAGGCCAACAGGCTCTTTGCCATTTTTTCGAACCTTCCCATCGGCGTTCCCTTCGCCATGATGTTCAAAAAGGTGCGGGAGGCGCACGTTCTGCGGCCTTTGAATGGAAGCTTGCTGACTTTTATAACCATTCAAAGTATCATATCGAACACCACAAGGTAGATCCATCCTCCGGTCATGCGCAGATACCTAGCTAACTCCAGATTTGCAGTTCCTCGCTGAGGAGGGCATGGACACCGACATGCCTACCAAGATTGAGCTTATCGTCCTGAAGAACGTCCTGGGCAAGGCCTTCTTCGCGTGAGTAACCTCACAATATTCCGACTGATTGACCGTTGACACTTTACATGGCCGACCTAGGACTTTTCAAATCTTCTTCTACGCCCTCCGCCCCGGCTTCGTGAAAGCACAAGCTCCAACCCGCTGGATCGCACTCAACATGATCGTGCAAATGTCGTTCAACTACCTCGTCGTCAGGTTTCTTGGATGGCATTCAATGCTCTATCTTCTCATCTCCAGTTTCATGGCTGGGTCCCTGCACCCCTGCGCTGGTCACTTCGTGCGCTCTCCTCTCTTCGACAAATCGCTTGGCTCTTACTTACTCTTCGCTTTTAATACTTTCAGATTGCCGAGCACTACCTTTTTGACGGTCACGACCAAGAAACATGGAGCTACTACGGGCCTCTCAACATTTTGACTTACAACGTAAGTCTGCCTTCCCCTTCGTTTTGGTGTTGCCAACATCGTAACTGACACCGCGCCACGCAGGTCGGATACCACAACGAGCACCACGATTTCCCTTCCGTCCCCTGGACTAAGCTCCCTGCTCTCCGCGAGATGGCTAAGGAGTTCTACGACCCGTTGCCACAGCACAATTCTTGGCCCGGCGTCACATATCGTTTCATATTCGGTTCGCTGTGCTCTTCAGACCCCCAGCCGAGCTTTTGCTAACCTCCAAATGATTCACAGACCCAAAGATTGGCATGTTCTCGCGTGCAAAGAGGCATGGACCGAAGGGAGGGGCTAAGGGCGGCGACGGTGGTGGAGATCTTACTGACGGGGGTATTGGTGGAGGATTGAAGGATGAGTAGCTTGATGTGATAGATGTGCTCCCACTAGAGATGGAACGATAGACACTGATTGTAGACAATTGTCAATGCTTGCGTCTGGACTGTTGCGGCGCTACCAAGAATGTTTACGACAAAAGCGCCAGTAGTCAGAGTTTTTTCAGGTTTCCGCCACTCTCTACAACGAAAACATTCACAATGATCCACTAGTTTTTTTGCACAAGATGTACTGGTTGGGTGGAGCCACAGCGGAACAGGGGTAAACAACTACTACTTCACAACCCTTCATCCGGAACAGATCCATAGAAACCCTCGTCTTCCTTTTTTCCTCTTCTTGATACTTACTCGTCATCGTACTCATCGTTTCCTGCAAGTTCCTCCTGCAACATGTCCAACCGACGATCTTCCTCGTCTTCCTCATTCGTCGTTGCCTGCGATCCAATACTCGCTTTTCTACCTCTCCCACCCTTCAGCGGCGCTGAAGTACTTTTTGTTCGCCCGCCGTGGTGTGTTGGCCCCGCGCCACCCTTCGTGTCCATTTTCGTCCAGCCGCCACCGGCGAAGCGCCACTCCTCTCCGGGGATGATTGTCCAGAAACAGCCCTTCTTTCCCGGCATAGCGACGTCCGGTACCTTCTTAAAGACTGGTTGGAGAGAGAGATTGTGTCGAATCGAGTTTTGCCATCCGCACTCGTTCTTTTTGTAGTAGGCGTCTGTCAAGTGGTCGCAGGGTCAGAAATCGCAACGTAAAGCGAACGCAAAGACGTGAAAAAGGAGCTCACAATTGTCCGTCACGTATTCGTAAATCTCCGCGAGGCGTAAGCGCTTCTCGGGAACGGACAGGATAGCTTGGCCGATGAGAGCCGAGTAAGAGAAGTTCGGTCGGTTGGGGTCATGGGGACGTTGTTGCCTTGTTTCTCCCTTCTTCAGCTGCTCCTCAAAGACTTGAACAGGTGGCGCGACGACGGTAGGTTTCTTGACGGTCGCCGCTCTCCGCGATGCTGTTCCCCTTGCGTTGTTTTCGCTTTTGACTGGCGGCGCGGGGGCTGCTTTTGTTTGTATTTGTTGGTGATGAGGTGCCGGGGCAGCTTGGTGGTGAGGTGGCGGTTGACTTGGGAGGAATTGCGAAGGAATAGGAGCGTTCGGGTTGATGGTGGAAAGCTCCTCGGGAGGGAAGCGCGAGATGGTCTCGATGCATCGTGCGAGAGGGATGCTCGTGACCTCGCTCAGGCGCTGTGCGAGAAGATGTACGGTGGCTGAGGCGGAATTAGAGGTTTGTGGCTTCGGGTTGCGTGGGAAGCCCGAGTAGGAGCGATGGATGATTGGGGGTGGCAGTTTGACGTCCTCGTCCTCTGATGAGTCCGAGGACGAGTCGTCCATAGGGTCGAGATCCGGGTGATCCGAAAAGTCAGCAAAGCTCGACAACTAAATACAAGGAATGGGGAAAACAAGTCAGCTGACTACTTCCCCCCTTCAGAGCGCGCAAAATGCTCAAGACGCAAATCAGATCCGACTAACCGCCGAAGTGCTAACCGTCGAGTCGCGCGGCCGAACCGGAAGAATAGAAATCTGACCGATAGAGCCAGACCTTTGTCTTTTGGCTGCTGGTCCAGAGAATTCGCTGGTTGTTGTGGATCCCGGCGACCTTTTCGCAACTCGATCAAGTATCTCGTCCATGCGTGGTCGCGGGACCGGTTCGGGCGAGATCGATGTTCCTCGAGAAGAGGCCGGGGGCGACCTCGTAGCATCGCTACCACGTTCAAAAGAAGTCGAAGTGGATGCGATAGGCTTGGTGTAAGGTAGAGACGCCGTCCTGTGAAACGTAGGAGAAGCGTTTAATTTAGGTGCCGAGCGGAGAAGCCGCAGCGGAAGACGCCTTCTCCCTCAAAAGATTGAAAGTGCGCACCTGGCTCGAGGGTATGTGGCGAGCTCAATCGCTGGAATTGGTTCCAGGAGGTTCGCAAGAATACTTTGAAGAAGTCCTGCCGACGAAGACTCGAGTGCTTCGAATGCGAGACTGCGAAAATGAACCCGTGGGAAATCAACAAACAGACCCCGTCAGCGTCCTGACCATCCCGCTCGCCACAGCCCAAGAATCCCTCTTGCAAGGTCCCCAGCCACATTGGAAGCCAGATAATGATGTGATGAACGAACCTCCGCCGAACAGCAGCAACTTTGAGTGCCTGCAGCCATGAAATGACCTCTGCCGTCTCCGACTCGCTCTCAACAACTTCCAAACGCTTGAAGCCGGTAAGGATGAGGGACAGCCCTGCCCACCCAGAATTTATCTTGTGCTATAGATTGTGCAACTTATTGTCAGCTTGTGAGAACCCGGTGGACTCAGGAAGCATTGTTTTGAAAGGGAACGTACAGGGTCGAGTGAGGCCGGTCCTGAGCCAAAGTAAGTATGCAGGGCGTGGCGGAGAGGTTGCCACGGGAAGGTTACATGGGACGAGTGAGTGAGGAGAGGGCCAAAGAACATCAAACAGGGTCCACCTGGCGAAGCTTCTGCTCGTGCAAGGTGCCGGTGTCAGTTGTGCTTGGCGAGCGTTGAATGGGGATTGGTCGGACGCACCTGGGACTCGCGTGCCCTCGAACTCTGCGAGACGGGTCAGATCTGCCAGCGTGTGCGCCATGACTACTTGATGGGTGTGATTCTGTTGATAGGAGCGGAGGTGTGGAGGACGGCGGCTGATTGAGGGAGAGTTTAGTTGGTTGCGTTGTGCGTCCGAACAGCCTGGAAGCAATTTATAAACAAAAACAAAACACCGCACCTTTTTTCGCTGAGCTGATACGGAAAGGAGTCTGCCGACTGCTAATTTAAAGCCCGTATCTGAAGAGTCTGCGAACGAATCAGTGGTCTGTTGAAAGGGAGGGCGGCGGATGAATATTCAGTCGATGTATGCGTTTTAAAAGTCCTGGCACAGCACTTTCACGCACGGAAAATATTCAGATCATTATTCTGTTGCCCCCGGCGCTTCTTCAGCCCCTTCGAACGGCTGCAAGAACAGATATGGGAACTTAGAGCCCACGCGACGAGTCGCTGACCTTCGCGTCAGCTGGCGACACCTTGGCGACACTGGGAGTTCTACGAAAAAATGTTATAACCAGGATCGAGGCAAGAAGTCGGCAACTTTCTGCAACTATAGCTCTATGAGAGTCCTTTGCTTTGTATATTGCGCTGAAGTCTGCCTTCGTTCGCTGGTCCGCAAACGATTGCCCAACGTGCAAGGTGCTGAATCCACGGTGGGCCTCTTCCCCAAACCTCTGACGTGGCTATGTACATGTCAAGAAAGTGGGAGGTGGTCAAGAGTTGCGAAGCCTCGAGTGCCAACTCACTTTGAATCATTTCAAATTTGGGACTTCGGTCGTCTTTGTCGCAATTCGGCTACGGTTTGTTTGAACACGTAGCGTGTACCCAGCTCAAAATCCACATAGGCGCGCTGTTACAGCCTATGGCCACGGTTCATACCAGCATTTTCGGAACCGGAAAAATCGAAGGTGGGGCGTTTCGCGGGGTGCGTTATCTTTTGCACAAGATAACCTCCCACTTTACGCGTCGCGTCGACACCATTTACTCAACTTGACTTTCTTTTGCTGTACATTGATTTCGTGACGACACTTCTGTTGTAAAATAATTTCGTGAGGATACTCAGAAAAAGTAGGACACTTCCCGCACACCTGTTGAAGCAGATGGGCCGGGCGACAAACCTGCCCTCTCTGGAAAACCACAGCAAGACCACAGAGCTATTTACATCTCATTGACCAGGTTTTTAGTCGCCTACTCTCCATCTAAAGGGCATGTCTCCGGCTGTGAGTTGACCTGAATTCCTCCGCGCTTCTTTTTGTCGCTGTCAGGGAAGGGCCTCTTCCATCCGCCTTCCGCGACTGGTGTTGACAGCCAGAGACGGAGGAGATGTCGGCGGGGGGCCGGGGGAGCGAAATCCGTATAGGCAGTTCGAGCATGGAAGACGTGCGCTATGAAAAGAAAGATGTGAATGAGTATCGTTGCCTCCGCAAGAAGCCAATTTCAGGTAGCCAACGCACTATCTGCCACAAATCTGGTGGGAGAAGAGATAAGCAGATGCAAAGGGTTGATAAATGATGAAGAAGGCTTACTGGATGTCCCCAACTTTCAAAACCATGTGTAGGGACAGTTTGGCAGCTGTTTGCTCGAGCACCTCCACCGCCTCGAGCTGCTCCTGACTGTGACCTGGAATCAAGCCCGCATCGACATGCCTGCCGATAGACTTGACGAAGTAAGGATCTGGAGCAGCTGTCAGGTTCTGTGAACCTCGCGTACAGATACGATGCACTACATACCATAGTGAGATATCACACTGTAAACGGACGTAAAACATCAGCGCGTGAATGGCCGTCCTCAGACTCCCAATGAAAACTTACTGTCCATCATGATAATAGAAGACAGCTTTTTTAACCCATCCATCTAAGCCTTCAGATACCTCTCCCTTCCGGTCAAAGTACCAGTTCGGCGTTGCGAGCAGCTTCGCGACATCCGGTCTCTCAGCTTGTAGGGTGTTCCAAATGTTATGTGCCGAGACGACGTCGCCTGTAGAGAAATTTCATCAATACAAACCCCAATTCACTAATGAATCGTCTCACTCTCGCCACCTTCTTGTGCCTTATGAAGACACAGAAGCCCAACAATATCGCTTGCGTCCGTGTGGAAGAATTGACGTGCCTGTGGGAGTGAAGGGATCAGCTATACTTCTATATAAGGACCATGAACATAAACTCACGTTTGTCGAATAGATTCGGACTTTGTGGATTTGTGTTGGGTCGTTACCTAGGTCCTGCGAAGCGCGCGATGTTCCAGTCAGTCAATGTAATTCGAAGACGAACGTTGAGCACGTACCTTAACATGCCCTAATACATGGCCTGATGCGTCGCTACTTGATCAGCGCCGACCCTTATCAAAACCTGAAGGCCCTTGAATCGACGTACCCTTTCCGTTTTGAGAAAGGACGTAGCCCAAGATTGTACCGATAGCGAGGTAAATCGCTGACGATTTCAAGACAGGCCAATTCTCTGTCGGTAGGCCTTGGATGAGGATAAAGCCTTGCCCGTCAACGATGACGGATCGGATTTCTCGCAAGAAGGCGGTGAGTGACGGCGATAAAGGGAAAGATTCCTGATAGAAGAGCAGCAAGTCAGCTAACCCAGCACCGAAAGCCTTACATTCGAGTCAGTACCTTAGTAATAGCAGTCAAAGGAAGGCCTGTCGCCTCGAACTTGGTGTAAGCGTCCTCGAGGTCCGCCAATTGTTCAGCGGACCAAGTCCTCTGCCACTTCTCGGGAGCATTCTTGAACTCTTCTGCCTTCCATAGCGTCGGTCCCTCGACAACCTGCGAGAAGGTAGCACCGTCAGTCTCCGAGATTGCCCTCAACCATTCGACGACAGTCTGTGTGGGGCCCTGGGGCTCACGCACCTTCGGAAAAGCTTCGTACGGCTGGATGAGCTCGGCAACAGGAGCATGCTGGCCAGCAGAGAGTTCAGATAGGGTGACGGTCATTTCGTTGAGATGGACGTGTACAAGGAAAGGGCAGCCGTGCGGATCTCGAAAGCAACAGGGAAGCACGCGTATGGCGTGCGAAATCGCGAATTGCGAGTCTCGGCTGGCCGGCAATTGATTCCGACCGGCAGCCAATACACCAAAATCCTCCCTTGACCTACAATACTGGAGCTACCTGGTACTGGTCAGTATTCGAGTGAAAACAGACTGAATTGGATGCGGACGAGCCTTTGGAAACGGTCAAGCGCCCTTAAACGCAAAGGGAATCTGAAGATCGCCGTGCGCCCAACAAGAGGGTGCATCGAAAATTGAAACAAAAGATTACCTTGCATTCGATTAGTATCTGCCATCCCTCGAGCTTTCATAGCCGCCTCTTTGGTTTCCCCACCCTCTATCATTTGAACTCGCGCCCCTATTCCACTCGCCACGCTGAGGTTGCGAGTTCGTTTCATCCCTTCGTTGATCTCCCCAATCCCTACGATTCTGATTCGTCTGATAGTCTTGCCCGGGTGGTCGATTGTCGTTGCCGTAAGGTACGGAAGCTCCAGCGTAAGGATCCACTTGAGGAGCATAAGATCCTTTCGGAAAACGCTCATACGAGTTTGGCGGAGGCGGCCTGCGGTCGTAAGGGTTATAGGAAGGCGGTGGAGGGCGTTCGGACGCATTTGGCGGTGGAGGAGGACGGTAGGCGCCCGGAGGCGGAGCGGGAGGTTGACCGTAGTAATCTGCACGGTAGTCTCGAGGCGCTGGTGGCTCAGATCGGGCGTAAGGGTCGCTCTGACGGTCAGAAGCAGACCAATTCTGGGAGGCAAAGTGGCTACTGGGAGGAGCGCGGGAAGTCGACGAGATTGAAGGAGCCTCTGGGCGGTAGGTAGAATGATCGTGGGGCGCTTCGTATTCAGAGGGAGGAGGGCGCTGGTACGAAGAGGTTGTGGAGGGAAGGTTCGAGCCGTAGGAAGAGTGCTCTCCCCAACGGGATTGTGTAGAACCGTGGACTTCGTCCCGATAGTTTGTTGAAGTCCCCCCAGTCGACTGGCGTTCGGCTTGCCAATCCATGTGTGTAGGTGGAGAATGCGAATGGGACGGAGGAGGAG
>JASZXU010000390.1:0-23190 GCA_035521515.1 Phenoliferia sp. Uapishka_3 | reverse complement strand
GGAGGAAGGGGTCGTGGTGGGCCACCTCGAGGACGTGGTATCTAAGGATTCACGGCGGGTGATGAGAGAGAGAGAGATGGAACGGAGGAGACGGCGGGAAGAGGGAAGGAGTAGGACGAGGAGGTTTGTCGAAGAGAAACGTTTAAAATGTAAACCTGCGAAGAGGTCGACTTTGTATTTCAACAAAAGCGGCGATGGAAGTGGCTGGGATGGATTGAGGAGGGGAGAGAACTCTGACTGGGTATGCGGATGACGGGTGTACGACACATCGGTACCCTCGATGCTCAAGCGTCTTGATCGTTGCCCAAGTGGGGTTACTCTCGAGTTGTCGCAGCTACTATCCAATACACAAAACCCAAGCGCGCGAGGGCGGCTCGCCTCCTCTGCTCCAAACTTGTTCTCCTTTGTTGACCTTTTAGTTTTCAGTAATTCCGACAAGGAACAGGAATCGAGCCTTTTCAGGATGTCTGCCAAAAGTAAGATGATGTGACCCCTAGCGTGTCACGTCCTCGAGTCCAAGTCCGCGCGTTTCCCAACTCCCATCGATCCAAACTCCACCCAACAAGGCTTCGTCCATCCCCCGCAGACACCTTCCTTCGCCCTTTCTACAGCTGCTCAAGCGTGTACGCTCTCTAGTCACCCCCTCGCACCTCAACTCTGCGTCAGCGCGCGTCTCCCTCTCTCCCAGCTCGGCCACACCACCCCACAACCTTCCGGCATCATGTCAACAGGCCTTCAGGAGCGTGAGAATGGTGCGTTTCAGCTTAGCTTTTCAATTTGGCAGGAAAGCTCATGGCCGCGCTGACACGCTCCCCTCTACCCGCAGGCATGTCCTTCGTGCTCCTCATTTCACGACAAGGCAAAGTCCGACAAGCAAAATGGTTCTCAACAATGTCATCCAAGAATAAGTCGAAGATTGTAAAAGACGTTACACAGCTCGTTCTCGTTAGTTGCTTCCTCGGGACTGTGTCGTTCCACGGTCCCTTACTGATTGGGCTTGCATTTGGTGGGATGTATTTGCAGGCACGACGAACGAGGATGTGCAATTTCTTGGAGTACAAGGATTCGAAAGTCGTTTATCGACGTTATGCGAGCTTGTTCTTTGTTACTGGGATTGGACAACATGATAATGAGCTCATCACGCTCGAGATCATTCACCGGTAACCTTCTTCGTTCATCGGGATGGATCACAACCAGTCAGAAGTTAGAGCTGACGTTCCACTCGTGTGATTGTTATAGATACGTCGAAGTGCTCGACAGGTACTTCGGTAATGTCTGCGAGCTTGACCTGTACGCATTTCCCTATTGCATCACGGCTTTGACCATCACTAATCTTCATTCTCACAGCATCTTCAACTTTCAAAAAGCCTACGCCGTTCGTCCCTCCCCGATCAGCGTCGCCTCCTCCTGCCCGGACTGACACCATCTCTCGCAGATCTTGGACGAGTTGATTATGGCCGGAGAAATGCAGGAATCCTCGAAGAAATCAGTGCTGAGAGCTGTGGCTCAGAGTGACGCGAAAGAAGAGGAGGAGAATTCGGAGGACTCGTTGGCTAGGCTGGGGAGTAGGGCTTGAGCGGAGGATGATTAGAGTAGAGGCTGAGGTGGATGCCGTTTTGTAAAGTTCTGGTTTTTCTTTCTGACTTGGACTGGATTATGGTTGACTCGACTGAATGGGATTTTGAGAGGAAGGGGGCAAGAGGACTCATGTACATGCCCAAATAGCAACACCTTCGCACGCCGCTGTCTCCTCTTGAGCGTGGGATAGTAAATCTCCCTTGCTTCCCCCGCTTGGTCCACTTCCCGACCGCGCTCGTTCTTTCCCAACCTCAAACACCCGACACCTCGCATGATAACCACATCCTCCCCAGCTCAACCTTCAGTCTCGCCATGCCACTTCGTAGGGTGCAACTTTGACCCCGACCCGCTCAACACCAGCTCAGAGCCAGCGATTCGAAATCCGGGCTCAAAGCTTTGCTCTCGGTGTTTAGACGCAGAGCCAAGCATTGGATACTGCTCTGTCAAGTGTCAAACGGAGGTAAGTTTGGCTTGATGGAAATGCTCCATATTAGTGTGGCGAGTGGTGTCGACCTGAGGCCTGAGCTCTCGAGCCTCCCTCCCACGGCGGAACTGAAGGAGGGTACAGATGGGACGGAACAAACTGGATGTGGGAAGATGTTTGTTTTCAGGCTCACTCTCCAGAGACTACAGAACGGTCTTCAGCCTAAAGAAGTCACCCCCCCACATTGATACTGACTGTCCGGCTTCGGCGGTCGCGGCGCCTTTTTCCTTCGCAGGACTGGATATTTCACAAGGAGTATTGCGGCAGTACGGGGAAGCTCACTTAAGATCGAAGGCGGCTCGCTGACTCGAGATCTTGGAAACTTCAGAAAAGGCCTACACTTTTGAAATACTCCTCATTGGCTCGAACAATCCTATCATCAAAAGGATCGTTGACGTTCCGTCTTGGTACACCTTCAAACAGCTCCACCACGTCATCCAGTATGCTATTGGGCCTTGGAAAAATTGTCATCTCCACGAGTTCCGCTTCGTCCAGTCGCCATCGAAAGACAACGATTTCTTCAGCCCGCGAAGTGACTTGTTGAGGGTGATCGATGATGGCGCCGAGGAATTCGATGAAGGTGGTTGTGCTGGGACTTCTTATCTTTTGGAAGCGAAGGTCAAGCTGAAGGACTTTTGGGAGGAGAATGGTAAGCACCGTGCGAAGGTGATGTGGGAAGGCGAGGTGGCGCCACTCGAGTACGAGTACGACTTTGGTGTACGTTCCTTCAACACAGTACTCTCTCACATCCACTACGGATTAACAGTCTGATATCTTCTCCACAGGATTCTTGGCTCCATCTTCTCACTTTCAAAGGAGTGAAAGCAGCACAAGCCGCTCGTCCTCTCTTCAGCCTGGCCGAAGGTTCTTTTTCTCTCCTTATTGGATACTTCCCACCGCGCAGGACTGATTGATTTTGGAAAATAGGATGTGGACCCGTGGAAGATGCGGGAGGAGTCTATGGATGGGACGAAGTCAAGGAGTCCTTCAGCGCAACGAGACCGTCCGAAGAACAGCTGGAACAGCGCGAATGGGCGAGGAATGCATCAGGACTTGGTGAGAAGTTTGACCCGGTTCGTTTTTCTCTGGGTTCAGGTTTTATTGTGTTGGCTTCTTATGTGTACTATTTCCTCTGACAGACTAAAGCGCCGGACGTCAAGATTGTGAATTCTGAGGGCCGATGGGAACATCATGTGAACGCGTATGAGGGGAAATGTTTTCACTCGGAGGTTGAGTGCGAGTGCTGCAGAGTCAATATGTGAATGATAAAGCTTGATACTCCCCCGATTGGTTGGTTGACGAGCTCTTAAGTCTTGTTGTAGTTTGGAAATATCGTTTACGCTGGCTCACTTCGGTTAAGCTCAACTGACTCACCGGCCTGGAGTATATCTCCTCGTCTTACAGCATTCCTGGCCGGAATCAAGGGAATCACGCACAAGGCGAGAATATTGTTCATTTGACGAAAACATACGCCCGCGACTCGCGAGGGACCGTACTGACCAAAGTGAGGACGAGGCACTGGAAACTCTGGCCTGCAATCCTCAAAAGCTACCCGATGAAATCCAACTCAACGGGAGTGCTCGACGGATTTGAAAGAATTGACATCCTGACGCCTCACAAGCTCCCCCTCTCGCAACTCCTGCCTTCGCATCACGACGTCAGGCCCGCTCAAGCCTTCCTCAAACTTGTCCCCACGGGTTCCTGTTCCTCGTCACTTGACTCGAAATCAATAAAATCGTTGATTTCCTCCTCGATCTTCTTTTTTGGGACAGCTTGCCCATTTTTGTCGAAGGCATCCTGTCTGCTTTTGCGAAGTGCATTGGCCTCTTCTTCTGGGATGAAGTCTTTTGAGAACAAGGCAGCGTCAGATGTAATTTGGAAAGAGCGTATCTGAACCCGAAGAATAATAAGCGTGCCGTTAAAATTGTAGAGCGAGGTGTGGATCTTCGATTCGTGCCCAGCGTAAATTCCTAAAATTGTGCTTCGAGGTTGGGCGTCAGTACGTCAGAAGTACGAAGCAGACGGAATGCCCTACTTCGCATCAGTCTAGATGAGAGAAGAGTATAGGGTTAGCACGCTCTTCTTCTTCCGTCGAGCCACTCTTCCGCCACTCACCTTATAATTCTCAGGCGGCAAGTTCAATCCTTCCACCAGTACCCTCAGAACACCGCCGACAGCTTCCCTGCTCCAACTATCCCCCACATAGACACAGATCACAAAGTTACCCAAATCCCCAACTTGTGATGAAACTTTTGCTGATTGACACCATGCCCCGCCACCTGCTTTATTGAGCGCTCCGGAAGACGACGAAATAGAGTGGACGATCTTGGACCAGATTAAGTCCACGTCTTTTGCTTTGGAAGATGAAA
Organism: Phenoliferia sp. Uapishka_3; assembly: GCA_035521515.1. Lineage (NCBI taxonomy): Eukaryota > Fungi > Basidiomycota > Microbotryomycetes > Kriegeriales > Kriegeriaceae > Phenoliferia > Phenoliferia sp. Uapishka_3. Next base: position 18,759 of record JASZXU010000390.1, on the reverse strand, counting down.
AATGAATCGTGTAGAGGAAAGGAGATAAGGGGGGTAGGACGAACGCTTAGCCATGATGAGCCATTTTCCAGATATGACGCCGTGCTGCCGTGCGAGGCTACCGATGGCGCTGTTGAACTCAGCGTGGGCTTTCTCCCTCCCTAATTGAAACAAAGAGCGAAAGCCTCAGCAAGACAACATGCCCGAGAGTGCGAGGAGAGTGGAGAAATTTGACGACACTGGAAGGGATAGACGGACAGTGCTTCTGAGATTGTGTCCCGAGCCTCTGGTTCCCCCGTTTCTGTAAGGTTTGTTCAAGTAAGTAGTTGAGCCTCAATAGAGTCACGTTTCAGGATGGAACTGACAGGCTCCTCAGCCTCAATCCTTCTGCATTCGGTGACGAGGGCGTCTACGAACTTCGCACCTTCCGATTCAAATTTTGCTTTCGTCGCATTCATGTCGACGCCAAGATCTTGTGGATCGGAGTTGCCGGAATAAGCCCTAGAAGTTTCAGGCCTGTTGGTCACTCCAAAAAATATCACGCGAGCGCCCGCTCCTTGGCCTTCCCCCACTCAAATTCCTTAAAGCTGCCCACTTACCAATACCAACCACCTCGGCTCTTTTCTGGAGTGTTACGCGAAGGCTTGCATTTTGAGAGGAAAGTTCTGATATCGATCTCAGTGGCAGGTCTCACGAGCTACGAATGAAGAAAGACGTGAGCAACCCCGGTCGTCGGGCGCCGTGGGTGGTTGGGGTGCGCCGTACAATACCTGCAGGGAAGAGTCAGCTTTGTGCTGAGTTAACGAGAGCTGGGATGCGGTCTAACCGTCCATTTCGTATGAACGCAAATTCGGCAGGAACAGAGACGTGCGACCTTCGAGCACGCGACACTTCGACTCCTGTTCTTTTAGTCCAGCGGACTTGCCAGCATCAAAAGCGCTCTACAAGCGAACCCTTTCAAATTCGCTTTCCAGTCATTTCCAGCCTGACCGAAGTACAGAAATGCACACAACACGACACACAAGCGCACATACCACCAATTTTCCCGTTCGCCTCAGCCAGCCCCGCCGCGGATTACGCCTTCTTCACCTTCTTCTTTACAGGCTCCTTCTCCTCATCACTCGACTGATAAGCCTCAAAGTCGTTGATCTCCTCCTCGGTCTTCTTTTTCGGAACCGCCTGCCCATTCTTTTCGAAGGCCTCCTGTTTCTCCTTCTTGAGTTCGTCGAGTTCTTCTTTGGTCATGAAGTCTGTTCATACCAAAACGTGTGAGATGGGGTGCAGAATTGGATGGTTTAAATGTGTGGATACATACCGGAGATTTTGTAGAGCGAGGATGGGATGCCAGACTCGTGCTTTGAGTCGATTCCGATAATGGTGCTGCCAAAGCGAAAGGGCGGAAAGGGCGTCAGTAAATTCTCGTAAGCGGCGCGAGAAGAGATCCACATACTTTGCATCACACTAAATCAGAGATAAAGAGATAGTCAGCACCGTCTTCAAAGTCCACCGCGCCGCTACTCACTTTATAACTAGTCGGCCTCAAACCCAAATCCTTGACCAATATCCGCAAAACCCCCTCAACAGCCTCTTTGTTCCAGCTGTCCGTCACATAAACACAAATCACATAAGTCTTTGAATCGCCAAGGTCAGAGGAGACTTTGGCTGTTTGACACCAAGCCCCACCACCGGCTTTGTACAGAGCTCCGGTCGAAGATGAGAGGGAGTGGACGATTTTGGACCAGGTGGAGTCGACGGTGTCGGCTGTGAGATAGGTGAGATGGTATCAGAGAGCTGACGGGGAAAGGGGGGAGAAGGACGAACGGCCAGGCATGAAAAGCCACTTTCCGGAGAGAACGCCGTGCTGGCGGGCGAGGGCACCGATGGCGTTGTTAAAATGAGTGTAGGTCTTTTCGCGCCCTGTGAAGCATAAATCAGGACGATATCTGTGGTATTCCGAATTGATGGGGGTTGGAAGTGCTTGGGGGCTGTGACGAGGAAGAGATGAACGCACACTGCTTCTGAGATTGTTTCTTAAGCTTTTTATTCTCCCGGACCTGTGAGCGCGTTTTCGTTGAGGATGATTCAGATTTTTCTCCAGTCGAGAACGAATACTAACAGGCTCTTCAGCTTTGATCCTCCTGCATTCGGTCACCAGCGCGTCCTTGACCTTCGCGGCATCTGATTCCAACTTCGAGTGCGCGACTTCCATGTCTACGCCACTCCCTTCTCCGATTTCATTACCAGAAAAAGCCCTATTACAAGACTTTCCATGGTCAGCTCCAGCTTGATATTCGCGTGAGTGGGCGCGTCTCTTCCACCCCCACTTGCTTTCGAGCTCTCGACTTACCAATACCAACCGCCTTTACTCTTTTCTGCGGTGTTACGCGATGGCTTGTAGCTTTCGAGGAAGGTGTTGATATCGCTTTCCGTCGCTGGACCCTTCAACTAGATACATAGAAGTGAGCAACTCCACTCGGCCGCCACTAAGAGGAGCCGTACTATGCCTGTGGCACAGGTCAGCACTGGGCGGCATACAAAAGCAATATGTGAGCCCACCACTCATGTGGTGCATTGATATCGCAAGTTCAGAGGGAACTCCAAGAAAGAGAAACGCAACTTCGCGCGACCGTTCGAGAGGAGTTCGTTTCGTCCGTTCTGACTTGAAGGCATCGCATCGTCATCAGGAAGCTGTGGGCAGGCGCTCCTCAACGCATACACGACTTCAGATCACGTCGCACTACAATCACGCAGGCTAGTCAGCTTGCAGACCACCTACGAACCGAAACCCCTTCCTTGCGCACGACACCCCGCTCACCCGCCCGCCGTCGCCTGCCAAGCACTACATTTCCGCCTCGGGCGCGCGTTCACAACTCGCCCCATCAAGCGAAGTACCTGCCTAGCCACCTCTAGCTCATGGCGGCTTCCGCCGGCCCAGGCCCCTTCACGCGCTCGCGAACGAACCTCTTTCTTTCCTACCGCGACTCGGCCGTGCGCTCATCATCTTCATCAACTTCCTTTTACCACACTCCTCTCCTGGGCCATACACGAGTAAACTATGATAACGACGATGATGAGGATGAGTCTAAAGGGCTCATGGATGAAGAGGCCGAGGTGGGACTGGGAGCTCAAGGAAGGGGAAAGAGAGTGTTGCCGCCGAAGTGGGTAGATGTGGCCGAAAAGGTGGATGAGATTGTAGATAAAGTCCGGCCGAAGAGTGAGCTTCGTTGATAGTCAGATGATTTGGGAGGAAGAGAACGCTAACACGACTTTGTGAGGACAGTCGCTCACCTCGATAAACTACACGCCAAACATATTCTTCCAGGGTTCAAGGATCGAACAGCTGAAGAACGAGAGATTGAGCTATTAGCCAATGATATAACTAGAGTGCGTTTAGTAACGTTACGGTACGGAATTAAATGGCTCAAGCTAACACCACTTGAACTCCCAGGACTTTCGCTTGACCCAGAAATACATCCGACAAATAGCAGAAATGTCAAAATCACTCTTGACGAACGGACCGGCGACGGAAGCCAAGAGGGTGGATCTTATCATGGCCGCCAACGTGCAAACGGCTCTTGCGACGAAAGTTCAAGAATTGAGTGGCGTTTTCCGGAAGAAGCAAACAGCCTATCTTAGACGTTGGCAATTCTTGCTTCTAAGAAATGAGCTCTTGCTGATTATTTTGGTTGCGCCAACAGAGCTGAAAGGTCACGAGCGAAGCAACGACTCTTCTACGAAGGATCCACTGGCGTCCCTCGCCGATGACGAGCAATATGTATGTCGATTGCTGTTTTCTGTTTTGCATACCCTACTGACCAAGTGCCCATCTTCAGTCCCAATCCTTCCTCCAAGCCGATTCACAATCTCAAACTCAACAGCTCGCGACACCTGCAAATCAAGACTTTCAACGACGCGAAGCCGAAATAAACAGCATAGCGCAAAGCATAACAGACCTTGCCGACCTCTTCAAGGACCTCAGCTCCTTAGTCATTGATCAAGGGACTTTGTTGGATCGCGTGGATTGGAACGTCGAGCAGATGGGAGTCGAGGTGAGGGGAGCTGTTGAAGAGCTGAAGGTTGCTACAACGTAAGCTCTTTCTGCATTCTCGCTGTTGTCATTCTACTTCCGAGGGACGGAATTTGATTCCACCTGCTGAACAGATATCAACGACGCTCCGGCAAATGTCAGCTCATCTTCCTCCTCATCCTCCTCATCGCCGGAGCTTTTATCGTCCTCCTCTACCGACCTCACGGTGCTCCTCCCCCTCCACCTTTCCCCGACGACTCTCCGCTACGAACAGACGACATCCTCAATGACGTGGGTATCCTCGACATCGAGACTCGCCTCCAACTCAAACGTGAAGCCTCGAGAGAAGCTAGTCGGTTCATCGAGGGGAATCGAAGAGGAAAGAGCGACGGTAGTGAACGAGAGGCAAGGCGGAGGAGAAGGGATGAAGCGAGTGAATGGCCATTTCGGGAGGGTCGTGCATGAGGAGGGCTTCGGGGAGGATGGGAAACATGGGAAGTTTGTTGTGAGTTGAGTACGGTATGTTGCAAGGTTGACCTTCATTGGGTATCTCAAGACAATCGGCTTGATTTGGGATCGCTTCCCGGGGGAAGGGCGTGTTTCCGGGGTAAAGACATTGTTGGAGAGGCAAAAGGAAGGCAGGAGGAACGAGCGCCAACGTTCTTATTTACTAGATTCGGGCGGGGATTGCCGAAAGACAGGTGAGTGAGACGGGAGATGCTTTGACCTCCGAATGAGAATATGAGTGTTCTGATTGTCGTTCGCAGGGTTTGATGGATGTGTGTAAATTACCCGCCGCGTGGTGACGTCCCCGAGAGTATGGTGCCTTTGTATAACAGCTTTCGTCTTCTCTCAGTCTCTTCCCTTCTCTCCTTCATCGCTCCCAGGAGTTCGAGCGTCTCCGGTCGCTTCAATCGCAAAGAATTCGCAACACAGCGAACGCGACATCGCAAGACAATCGTGAGCCACTTCAATTTTCACTTCTCTGCCCGACTTTTGTTGACCTCATCCCCAGCAGCCCTAGATCATGCAAAGACGTTCCCTCCTCCCCGAGGTTCCTCAGCCCTCTGGCACTTTCGTCATCCTCAAAGACGGTCCAGACCGCGTCATTCTCCTCCCCACCTCCCCTCGACACTCGGGCCCTATTGCCTCAACTTCCACCCTGACCTCTCCTACGTCCCTCACATACCCTACATTCTCTCCCCCAACTTCTCTTTCGCCGGTTCCACGAGCGATCCCTCACTATCAAGGCGTTCCGCTGCCTCTGCGACTTCGAGCGGTACTTCGTCCGCCGTCGAGTACGCCGGCTGGAAGAACCGTGGAACCTTGTGTTCTGCGGGAGATCGGAAAGCATAAGCCTTTCGCGGATTTAAGGGTGTCGGTTCATGGATTGGATGGGTCGGATTGGAGAATGAAGAGGCGCCGCACGAAGGCGGAGCTGCTTAACTTGAAGGAGTCGAAAAGGTATAGCTGTGGGCAATGTAAGAAGAGGTTTGAGAGGGTGAGTTTTCGTCTTCCGACTTCATGCCGACCTTCTTTGCTGAACATGTGTCTTTCTGACGACAGCCCTCGACTCTCCAGGCCCACATGGTCAGTTGCAACTTTCGGCACAGGCTCCGCGCCGAGTTATGATTGAATATCTTCATTTTGGCGAACAGGTGACTCACACCAAGGAGAAGCTTCATGCGTGCTTCCAGTGCGGCAAATCGTTTGGAATCAAATCCAATCTGAACCGTCACTGTTTCCTCGTGCGTCTCTTGTCCCGTCTTGCGACACGTTTGGTCACATCTACTGCTGACACGGTTTCGATAGGAAAAGCACCAAAAGCTGCCGCCATCATGAACAGAACCTGCTGAGCACCACCCTTCTTCAAACTTCGAGCGATCAGCCGCCGCCACTGCCGTCCCCACTTCCTGATTCCGTTTCTCAAATATGTTGTGAAGGTGTAAAGGAGAACACACACGCTACCACCTGTATATCAAGAATATAACACGACGTTTTATCTACGAACGCGTGTCGCCAAGCTTCGATCCCGTCCGCGACAATAACTTGATGAAGCTTGAGGCGAAAGGGCTCCTCCTCGGCTCTGACTTCGGTGTCAGGAGGAACTCAAGGAGAACTAAGCTCCAGAAGCACTTCAAAGCTAAGCTCAAATTAGCTACAGAGGTGCCGCGTGTCTTCGAGTAATGTTTGCCCTCCGGGTCGAAAGGCGCTTAAAGTCATTGGCGGTTACGCTCAGTCTCCACCATACTCAGCTCAGTCCTCTTCTACCATCTCTTCTCAGTGCAAATACGATCCCTTAGATGTGGGTGATATGTTTTGTCGCCGTGGAAGGACGAACGCTGTGCTGACCTTTTTGCAAGGTCTTCAGCTTCCTACATAAGCTGGAAGCAAACATGGTCTTTCTGTCCTAGAAGATGCCAGATGCCGAAGGCGAAAACACGCAATGATTCAAGGAAGTGATTCGAACCTCTGCAGTTTTCTTTCGCACTCCACCGGGAATTTGCAGTGAAGCTTTGAAGCCTGAAGGACACACGTGCAAGAAAATTTTGTGCGAAGGCATAGCGACGAGCCTGCACGAGATACCCGTAGGTCTGAGTAGCGTGCATACGGCAAACAGGTTTACTCATGAGGATGTTTTCATTCGTAAGCTCTTTAACCGCAGGTGGAGTTTGGCCTGTCCAAGCTCCGCCGGTGGCGTGCACAGCAAATCCGTTAGTCCTCCTTCCCACTGGCCCAGCCAGAACGACCGTTATCGTTATTGCTCAATTGTGATCAGACCCGAAAGAATCATCGCGAGTACAAGGATATGAATTGGGCTCCCATCTCAGCTGGAGGGCATGGTCGATTGACGTCGCGGTGCATCTTGGTGTCAAAGCTCGCAATCGAGAGCGTATAAAGCGTGGGGGTCTATTCTCAGTGGAAACAAAAAAGCATTGACATAAACCCAGGTATCAATCCTCATCTTCATCCTCATCTTCATCCTCATCCTCATCCGAGCCAATCGAACGCATGTCCTCATCGTCCGAATACTGCTGCTGCTCTTCCTCATCATCGGTTTCTCCTCCCGAGTCATCCGAGCCCAACTCCGCTGGATCATCCTCGACGAGCGTGAGGGTTGGAGGTGGAATGATTGATGTCTTATAATAAGACTGAGGTAGGTAACGTTGGGCCTGTGTGGTTTCTCACGTGTCAGCTGCTGAAGGGCTTGATGAAGAAAAGGGGCACTCACTATTTCGCGCCAAGTAAGCTTCGCCTTGTCTCGACCTCGTCCCTTGTTCTCCTTCCACAAGAACCTCAACTCAAGCGAATCCACGTCCTCCAAAGTAATCGTATCGTCCAGTCCCGCAGCGTCGAGAATACTCCGAAGTAACGTGACAAGGTTGATGTTGGACATTTTCTCGATCGAGTCGAAGCGAGTTCCCAAGCGGTAAAACTTGGGGAAAGAGCCAAAGATGGCCGGCGGTAGTGATCCTTATTCACCAAGGTGGAAGTAAAGCGCTTGAAGAAAGACTCGTCGAAGGAGGCGTCGACGACAGCGGAGGGGAGGCGATAGGAAGAGGTGCCATTTGAGGTGAGGATTATCGAACAGACTGCCGCCTTTATCTTCTGTTTGAATCCTGCGACATCTTTCATGATTTGGGCTCTGGCTGCCTTGTCGAAAGTGTCCGAATTGACGCTCGAACCAGGCGCCTCCCAGAAAGGGGTAACGCTCGGCAAGTCGGTAAATTCGTGGAAAGTGGGGAAGTATTTGGATCGAATAGTTGTGTTCCGGGAGATTGACTCGTAAGAGGGGTATAGAAGCTGACGACGATCCCGGGTAGCGTTCTTGGCGCTCGAAACGGCGTTCGATTTCTCGTGGGAGGCAAAGGCGCGCTTCAGCATCTTGATGACTTCTGGCTCAATAAGCACCCAATCTTATAGCGGAGAATTAGTACAAATTCGCGACCCAATCATACGGAGCTTACCATCGTTCTCGACAGTGGTCAATTTTCTCTTGACTCGGATGGCGTCAAAAATGTAGAAGCTGGACCGAATCAACCTGTCGAACCTGCAGAGAAGCTGTTACTAAATAATCTAGAGCTCAAGATTCGACGCCTCAGAAACGCTCACTTCATATCAGACCAACCCAGGCCCAACATGACCGGTTTCGCGCGTGCAATCATTCTGAGTGACGGTCGCATGAAGTCAGAAATCGCGCCGAATGTTTGAGGATAGGAAGAGATACATACTGGCTTTCGAAATCTCGTTTCAATGTCCTCAGTCCCATGTATTCTTCGTGCGCCTCCTCAGCCTTGTCACGGTCGCGCTGACGCTGTTCCCTTCGGTGGGTTTTGACGTTTTCTTGAACAGCCATGGAATCCTATATGTCTCTTATTGTTTAGCGGAAATTCTAGATCCTGTTTGATCCAGATAAGCCTGACCTTTTGCTGCTCTTTCCTCCAGGCATGCCTCTCTTCAACAAAACGATCAACCTCGAGCTTGGTGACGACCTTCGGGCCTGGACGACTCCTAGTTCCAGCTCCAGTACGGACTTGCTTCGCATCATCGAGCCCTTGAAGATAATCGAGCTCTTCGCTGACCTCGTGCAGCTCAGCCTTTAAGTACCAAACTGTTTCGAAGCTTGCCACTCAGCGATCACTCTAAGCCCAACTAAGCCAGGCCTCCGAATTGACCGCTCACCATCCCACCTAGACTTGCCACTCTCTGGGTCGACATCATCTAGGAATCATGTTCATGTGTTTGGATGGGATTTTTGAGGAGCTTTCGGTCTGGGGACTCTCTTACATCCCGAGCAGCGCACACACTTTGTCGCCAAAGAGTGCAAATCCGGCAGCTGGCGAAGGATAGAGACCTCCTTGACGTACCTGCAAGCAGTGTGAGTGCAGCGCTCTGAAAAGCACTAATCCAATCATCACTTACAGTCCTTCTCGACAAGCCTTGCAAAGCCGCGTTTGAAGTCCATAGTTGTGCACGATTGTGACTCCCTCCGCACCACATCCCTAAGTAAAAATAGTTACATGCGCAAGGCAGATCAGAGCTCATCTGAAAATCGTAGGTGGTACTTACAAGACAGCTCTTCCCAAGTAAGAAGTTTGCAGACCCGAATTCGCTTACGCCTGGGATCAGCGGCACACCAGTCGCGATCCTCTTCCCAGACCAAATGACGCTACTAGCTGGAGACTTGAGCAAGCTCCGAAAAAGCTTCGAAGAAGTAGAAAGATTGACGAGATCCACTGTATTGAGGTGGGAGCAGATCTGCACGCGAGGTTGTCAGCCAGGCCTCATTCGGTGGCGTGTTCCGGCGCGAGAACGCTTGCGAGGTCGAGCGCAAGCTTACGTCGACGAAAATATCAAAGGGCATCTGTAGGAAAGGCTGGAGAGAGGAACACTTCTTCGATACGAGTTTTTCTCTTCGCTTGTTCTTCCTCGACACTGTGATGTTGCAGGGCGAAGAGCGAGCGTCAGCAACCCGGCGTCTATTGCCAAGTTTCGAATGTGATCCAGCCCAGTGCACCGCCACAATATGCATTCGCAGGTATCCCTCGCGAGAACGCTCATAAAGCTGAACGGGTTGGAGGAGCACGGAATCCTCACCTGGGGCCTTAGCTGATTTGAGAGCGAGCGCCCTTCGCTCGCCGTCGCTGAGGTCAGCATCACTATCAATCTCGCCGTAGCTCATTCCTCCTTTTCTTGATCGTGATGCGCGTGCGGACATTTTGAAGTGCGAGCGATGTGGTGTGGCGGCGGTCAAGGCGCAAAGACCACTTTCACGTTCGTGGTGAAGGATAGGGGTCGACTCTCACTTTTTGCGAACCAACGCCAGCGGCATATAGTTTCCTCACCTGAAATATCAGCAGGTAAGAAAGCCATCGTCAAAGATGTTTGAAGGAGGTGGCGGCGCACCAGATTGAGAGACGCTTCGCAGTCGTTTCTCAACTTGAAGGGCCCTCCTCGACGCAATTGAACGTACCGCACTGAAGCTTGACTCAGTGGACATTGACCACCTCAATACGTTCCTCCTGGAAATTGCTATTCTGCAATTCGCTGCAATCGCTTTACCGTTCATGGCCGGGAGAAGAGAAGAGAAAAGGGGCTACTATGATGGGTAGATGCGCTCCGCAGGTTGCACCGACATTCGCCCGGTACCTCTTCCCCATTGACTCTCCTCAACTCTTGACCTAACCAATTCCTGCCCCGGACTTGCTACACTCCTGCACAATTCCGGCCGTCGCCAAACGCAGCTGTCATCATCACCGTCCGCCTTATCTCACCTCGACTTCAACTTCGTATCGCCGCCATCACAAGTCGCACAGCAAGCAACCATTGGACTAGGCCCTTATACTTCCAACAGGCGCAAGCGGTAAGCTACACCACACTCACTATGGCGATAGCATCTGCGGGGGAGCAGGAAGAAGCATGCATCGGAGTCGAGTCGGACTTCGGGTCGGGAGAACGGCAAAGACCGCTGAGCTCTGCGTCTGGGAACAACGGCTACGGACTCCACCGGGTCGTGCTATTAATGCTGTCGGGACCTTTGGTGCCGGCTAAGAGGTCGACGCGGAGCAGGTCGCCGCGACGCGTAAGGCGCAATACTACCGCAAAGGCATGAGGACCTGACGTTGGCAACCCCTTTAACAACTCCTCTGCCACCCCATTACGCTTGGAACGGAGACATCGGAGGCCGGGCATCAAACTGGGGCCGCTGAGCATCTCGTACGGTCGCGACAGCGGAGGATACGCATCTTTGAGAGCGAAGTCTGGATCGAAACGTGCTGGACAGATAGCTTCGCTCCCAAAGGAAGACTCCGAATGTTGATTGCCCAGATTCTCAACTGGGAAGCCGTTGGTCTGGGCGCTCTAGCATCGTCTCGGCACCCCAAGACCTCCTTCCGCATCCTGAGGATAAGTGTCGCCGTCAGAAACTTATGCTGATCTTATCAATTCCTATTCAGATCCAGTACCTCAACTTTTACTGAAGGATGGAGCACACCGTCGGCTTTTCTCCAGTGCCCTGCATCATGTAAGCCTGTCTTTCATCGAAGGCAGTACATTTATCTAATAACAGTGAAATCTCACAGCGACACTGATCCAGGTGTCGACGATGTTATCGCTTTGTAAGCCACCTGACACTCTTGGGCGCGGTCCTATCGCTGACCTCCAACTTCGCAGACTTCTAGCACTCGCCTCTCCCGAACTCCTCGTCCTCGCCATCACCCTGACTCACGGCAACACACCACTCGATGCCACTCTTACAAACACTCGCAAAATGTTTTGGATGCTTGAGAAGCATCTGGAAGAAAATCCGGAAGAAATCGCTCGCTGGCCAGGACTCGACATGGACTTGAGGTCGAGCCTGGGTGCTGGGAAAATCTTAATTCTGATGGGAAGCGACGGTCCGGCGGAAGGAGACGCAGTCTTTGCAAAGTACTTCCACGGAACGTAAGCAGACTTTAGATCTTCGGATGCATGTTTGCCCTCAGCTGACGCCAAATCCAATTTCTAGCGACGGCCTTTCAAACGTCGACGTGCGGCATCCGGAACTCACTCCTCCAGAAATGGAAGACAACGACTTCTACTACGTCTCCGATCGCGCCCTCACCGTCGCGCTCCCAGAACTGATGCTCGACTATCCACCGTCGACGATTGCCTACCTCGCACTCGGCCCCCTCACTTCCCTCGCCAGGCTGCACGCTCTATCCGAAGACCATTCTTTCCTGCATCACTTTGCCTTGATTCTCGCCATGGGTGGAGCTGTCGATGTTCCTGGAAACACCACACCGGTCGCAGAGTTCAATACGTACGCCGACCCATGGGCCGCCCAAACAATCATATCGCTCTCTTTACCACATTTCTACCTCGTCCCCCTCGACATCACTACCCCACACACCCTCCCATTCGACCTCTACACCTCATTAGTCGACCCACATTTCTTCGACACCTCCGCTCCATCTCAGGCAAATGGGAAGTCACCCCTTGTCCACTTTACCTCGTCCTTCTTGGAAGGGACCCGAGAAACCATCCGCCGCTTCTCGACTGCCGACGTCATGGAAATGCACGACCCCGCTGTTGTGTGGGCATTGATTGACTGGAGTCGCGATGGGCAATCTCTCGACATTCGAACCATCAATTCCAGGTCGAGTGCTATGCGACGGAGAATTGAAGAAGGTGGATTCACACAGAGCATCTTGGAGAGGAGAAGGAGTAGCGATTTAAGATTGCGAGCTAGGTTGGAGAAGGAGAGGGAGCGGCTCTCCAGCGTAACGGAGGTTCCGGCTGGAGTCCAGGCAGGGGAGAGCGGATACGAGGACTACGAAGCAGATGAGCAGAGTCAATTTAGTGGAGAGGGGATCGAAGAGGGCGAGGAAGAATATGGATGGGCGGATGACGAGAGACTCGCACCTGGATGGGAGTGGAACCGACGGGAATTCGAGGTCGAAACGTGAGTCAACACCCTTGCGCCTGTCTGACTTTCTTATATCACTAACCCCGTACAATAGAACCGGCACTCTGACACGCGGCATGCTGGTCGTCGACCGTCGTGCCTCATCCATCGTCCCCGCCAACTCCTCCTCACGACCACGCCCGACCAACCGAGCTATCGCAATCGAGGAAGCCGAAGCTCAAGCCGCCGCTCTCGAACACCTCACGCTGGACGGCACTGGGACTGATGCTGAGTCGGAAGGCGAGGCCCAGCAACCGCGAGGTACCAAGGTCGTAATCGCCACACCGGGAGGAGACACGTTAAGAACGCTTTTGTTAGAGAGGATTTGGGGTGTCAGCATAGGGCTGCCTTGAGAAGTACAGGGTAAATTATAAACACATTAGGCTGGTCAAGCATATAGGTACGTTAGCAATTTTTTGTTTGCTCAACCCTGAGTTACATCTGCTTTATATCCTTGTTGTAACGGATTGTGGCTCGATTCGTCAAGTAGCTGATTCTCGCCCTCTCTTTCGAATCTCAAACTCACGTCCTATATGAAAAACAGAGAATCTGCGCCGCCGCTTGTGACTGTCAGTCAGGGGTCTTCTGGATTTCGGCAAGTTCAAGTTCCAACTTCCAACTTCGGCGCGTCCTCATCCCCTCTTCTTTTCCCTCGACTCCTTCCTCCTTTGTTCGGGTTGACGTGCGATCCTCTTCCACCAGCAGCTCTACAGTACTCAAAAGAACATGCCTCAACATCTCAATCCCAAGGTCGAACGTTCGAACAGCTCGCAGAGCTGTTATGCCTCACAGCCGAAACCAAGCCTCACCTTCAAGATCTATTGAGCTCTTCCCAGCGTTGCTCATCCGTCAATGCTTCGGTACGTCAAGGTTGGCGGCGACTGAGAGGGTAAAGAACTCATTCTTTCGGCAGTTGAAAGGGGGCTACAGCGACCCAGAGTACAGTAGTATCCTCGTGAGTATTTCTTGATCTATAAAGAAGGTATTTGAAGCTCACAACATATGTACAGGCAAACTTCGCAGCGCTTTACCTCCCAGGCGTTGTCGCGGCCTGTAAAGCCTCTGACGCTATCTGGACTCCTCGTATGTTCCAATATAACCCAGAAAGCTCACCTTAATCACTTTTACTAAGTAATGCTCTCCTCTCAAGACTTTTATGTCATTCGTCAGCTCAACGCGTCGCCCTACCTTGCCAAGTACTTGCGATCGACAGGTGCCGAAGATTTCTACCAATTTTTCATCAAGCGTCTCATTGAGCACGGAGAAGATCTTTTGACTCTTCCGGAATCAACGAACTCTGTAAGTCCTGGCCGTTCCTGCGGAATGTCTCGCTCTGGTTGACTCAAGCTTCACTTAAAATTACAGAAGCGAGATGCCATAAGCGCAACAACCAGCACATTCAATTTCTTGACTGTATATGCCTCCTACACTCCTTCTTTACATAGCAATTTTGATCCGGAGGATGCTCGGCGACTGCTCGAAATACTTGAGCGCTTTGGAACCTTCGCAAACGCCACCCGAACGCCTGCGGATAAATTGGACGCTGGCAGTTGGGACGTACGTTTTCTTATCTCTATCTTCATTGATCAAATGTCTGAATCTGTTTAATCAGGCCTTGAAACGCGCGGTCGACCAGTGTGTCAAATTCCTGCGAACAAGGAAGGTTGACAAAGCAGAGATGCTAGGGGTGAGCGAAACAGGGCTTGTTCTTTCTTTTTGGTCACAAGACTGATGAAGGGGATTCAGGCCTGCGGATATATGATGCCGTGGATAACTTGCGGTGCTTGGACAACTGGATGCTTCAGAAGAGGCGAGCTTCCGACTTTGCAAGCCTGCTCGCGATGTGGGACCCACCGCTACTGTAGCGTCGGTACGTCAACTTCTTTCTCATCTCTTTCCTCGTTCTGCACGATTGAAGCTGATACTGCCTTCTTGCTTTTGAAGCGCACCAGCGAGGGGACTGGGCCGAGCACAAACGCGAGTGCTTTTCTACCGTTTATTGAAATTTCTAGCGCAGGGTGAAAATCGGGGTTTACAACAAATCAAGCGACTTGATTTCACTCCTTTATTTTGCTCGAGAGAAATGCCTTCTCCTCTGGACCCAATACAGACAACCCAGATCTACCAAAGCAAAGGCGCCGAGCTCCGAGTTACAGGACATGGCTGCATTTCACAGACAAACGAAGCGTCAAGCTTGCCTCGAGATACCCTCTTCACCGACAATCTGAAAAGCAAATAAGGAGCATGAGGAGCTTAACTCAGCCAAGCACTGCGAGACCTTACAGAGATCAAGCCCTCCTTGCCGTAGATCCGGATCGACTTCCTCTCACAAACAGTGAGCCCTTCCAAGTCTGCTTTCAGATCACTGTTCGAGAGATCTCCGAGCTCCAAGATTTTGAGATTAGGGTTGTTGTTGTTAATGTATAGAAAATCGGTTGTCCTGTATATTTTGGCACGGGGTCGCGACCCAAACGAACTTGCTGGCTTTTCACCCCGCTCCCCACTCGCCGCAAAATTTTCCTCCTCAGCCAACAATCCGATCTATATTTCCCAAATCTGAATCTTTCGTGTACATAGATGCAGCACCTACCAAAATACTCTCTGATCGAGCTGGCGTAGTTGGTTCGTTGCCGATTCGGAGCGACGTAGATCAACCCCGGTTGATGACGCCCTTTCGCGCTTCTCTTTGCCCATTGCCATTCACTTTCAGGTTATCACAGCCCAACCAGACAAGAAACTCACACTCTCCCCTCACCGCCTGCCTCTCCCTTCGAATCCCCTCAGTCCCATTACAGAGCTCGACGTACGACGACGACGCCTCGGTCCCATCTCGCGCCAGATGACACAACCGTCAAATCCGCTCATCTTCACCGAGTCCACTCTCAACACAGGGGATAACTCGCACGAGAACCTATGGGCGTTAATTCTAGGCTTCGTGCCGTGCATCGTCTTCTTCGTGGCTGTCGTTCCGGAGGTCGTTCGAGTGTGGAAGCGGGACGAGAAGGAGAGTCCATCGTTGAGTGGGAGGTCAACCTTCTTCACCAAATTGGTGAGTTGAAGCTCCTTCTTGCCTTCAAGTCTGGAAGTGAAGCTAAAAAGCGTTCATGTCCGTTTCGTAGGCGCTCGCGGCTACGCTGTTAATTGTGCATCTCATCACACTGCCTGAAGAATGGGATAATGGAGGAACAGCTTTCATCGTTTCTGTTACGCAAGCCTGCAGTCACGTAAGATTCTTTGGCACTTGCTTTCAACATTTTCGCACTGAAATGTCCATCCTCTCTGCACCAGCTCTTTGCCATCTACCACCAAATCCACGTTCGAGGTCACCTCCAAACCTTCTCCCACGCCCTCCTCGCCTTCTACTTCCTCTTAACACTATCCGACATCTACCCACTCCTCGACGTCGACGAATCATCCCCTTTCAAAATCGTAGCACTTTCGGCGAAGGTCGTGCTGCCGTTCCTCGTTTTCTGTTTGGAGCTGCTGGGTCCACAGGGCTGGAAACCGCATTTGCAACGGTTGGGGTATGAGAATTTACCGACAGAAGAGGGAGAGTCGGAAGATGAGGAAGGGCGGTAGAAGGGTTGAGGATGTGCGATCTCAGTCACAGTGGGGTGTCGGGCTGACGTCGCAGTGTCGCCGCCCGTTGCGTAGAGTTGGACGCGCTGGTGATATTTAAGGCTACGACCCAGTCTCTAAATCTCACGCTGTTGGCTTCCAACTTCTATGAATATTCGGAGACGGACGAGTCAGCGAGACGCCCTCCGAAATCTGGGGGAAGAAGGCGACGTCTCTCTCAAGCTCGTGGGGGTCTAGCTCAGTGGTAGAGCGCTTGCTTAGCATGCATGAGGTCCCGGGTTCAATTCCCTGGTCCTCCACAGAAGTGGATGCCAATGATCATCACAAGGTGTGCCGCTTTCTTTTTCTTCTTTTTAGTTTTTCTCCGGGCGCACCTGGTTTCTTCGGGCGCTGAGCAGTTTTAACCGCAAAGTTGTAATCCTTGCTTTGTGAATGTGACGTCTTTGAGACCGTGTCTTTTTATCCACAAAGTACACACCTGAAAGTCCGCCTTTCTACTCACGGTGCGCTTGGGGAGGCTCTCGACGCCTCGAGGTGCCAGTGCAACCCTGCGCCTTGCTGGCGCGACCGCGACCTTGTGGCTATGCCTCAGCTCCATTGTCAATAGGCCAATGTTCAACCACCTCGAGTAATCGGATGGTACTAACTCCCATGTTCATAGTCGACGGAAACGAAGATAGAAGATTCTTTTGACCTCCACCCCTGATTGACCCCTTTCAATTCTTTTTGTCTATTCCCTTCTTTTGGCTGAAAGATGTTACGAACACGTGCTCGATATCTGCGTTCAACTAATGCAATAAAGCATTTGCCTGGAAGTTTGACGTGCGAGCGTTTGATTGCGAGCGCAGTCGGGGTGACGAGGTGGTGATTGAGAGTGGCGAGCGCTCGTTCCCTCTGGCTCTCACAACTGCGCCACCGTCGGCGAACATCTTGATCCTATGACTGAGTCTCGACTACGCTCCGACTCTTGGTCGTCGCTCACTCCATCCCCGAAGCGTATCCGAGTTGCATCCCCCCCTTCCTCGGCGGGCGATAACATCGACAACGCCGACGACCCTCCCATGCCACTAAAGACTCCCTCCAGTCCAGCACCATTCCTACTCCTGCCCGACGACGTCCTCTTGCTGATTCTCCACCAACTGACCTGTCCCCTCGACTCTTCGACGCTCTCACTCTCTCCATTCGCTCCCTCACCCCACTCTCCTCCACCCGCACACGCTCTCTCCGCTCTCTCCCTCACGCACTCTCACTTCCTCCATCCAATTCGGGCTCTTATTTACAACAAACCAAACCTCGACTCTTCAAACCCGGGGGACCGCGAGAACAACAACCAACAATCCTGCTCGTGTAAGAATTGCCAGGTCGGTCGGAGTCCTGTTTGGCAGCATGCGCCAATCAGGAAGTTGGCGGAAGCGGTGGAGGCAAATCCTGCGTTGGGGAGCTATGTTAAGCATTTGGATAGGCTCGGAGAAGTAACGGTCGGACTGAGCGGTTTCAATATCGCGCCAAGCTTGGTTTCGAGGACAGTACTCGGGTCAGTCTCCCATGTTCTTCCTGTAGGACGTGCTCTCGCAACTTACTAATGGAACTCTTCATTCGATCGGAAACCGCAGTCTCCTCGAACGCTGTCCCAATATCGAATCCCTCGACATTCCCCTCCTCGAACTCCGAAATCAAGGCGATCTAATCCACTCCATCACCCTCATGTCCTCTCTCCGTCGTCTCAAACTCGGCGTAGGCTGTGCGACTACGAAAGACGGCACCTCGATGCTGCACGAAGGCGACCTCCGTCGCATCGCCCGTTCTTGTCCCGAGCTCGAATCACTCGAGATCCTCACGCCAAATCTCGGTTGCGGAGGAAGTAACGGCTGGGTCGAGCCATTCCCTTTTCACAATCTACGGACAGTGAAATTGGTTCATGCGACGAGCTTGACAGATCGACATTTGAGCGCGATGCTTTCTGGCTCGAAGCAACTTCAATCTCTCACGATTATAAAATCAGCTGGGCTAGATGGGACGTCAGGAACTCCTATTTTTGGATCTTCAGTTTCCAAAACCCTCTCGCACCGATTAACCACGACTGGAATCGCCTCCATCCTCTCCACACTCGGGCGGTCCCTCAGACACCTACACATTGACGTCTCGGATCGCGGTCTACCAGCTTCACCCGACTCCACACCTCACACGATCCCCTCCATTCAATCCGCTTTACTCTCCTGTCCAAATCTCACAAGGTTGACTCTAAACGGCCCCGGTCTCATCCTCGCAAATTCTCTCCCCACTCTCGGCTCCCCCACTCCAGCGCCTCCATCGCGCTACCCTCAAACTTTCTCCTCGTCATCCTCTTCCTCAATCCTGGCCCTTCAAAAAGACAACCCATCCTTATCTCTCCTCACACACCTCTCCATCGGCCTCTACCCGCCTTCCTTCCCACCACTACTCGCTTTCCTCTCCTCCCTCCCATCCTCGCCTTCCTCCCTTTCATCCTCATCCTCCAGCTCCGCCAGCCCTTTCTCCTCTCTTCAACAAATTACTATCACTAACCCGCCGCAAAGTTGTACGGGCCACGAAGACTCCGCCGTAAAGAATGTCGAGGCTCTCCGAGCTGCAGTCGGAGTAGGCGTGACTTTAATATTGACGACACCAGCTTTCGATTGGGGAGCTGAGAGGAGGACGAACGCGGCGATGCCTTTTCCACCACTTATGGGTGGGGTTATAGGTCCAGCTG
>JASZXU010000389.1:0-23201 GCA_035521515.1 Phenoliferia sp. Uapishka_3 | reverse complement strand
GAAGTGGTGAGTGGGAAATGGATGTACTGGGGGAGTGGGCGGAGGGAGTTGTTGATGATGGTGAGCCTTTTTTTTTGGGGGGGCTTGTTGATTGATGGAGGTGTGAGACGAGCTGATGCTTCTGCTGGGGCTAGCGGGCTGGACCTACCTTTACATTGACGGCACGAGGAGCTCGGCACCAGTCACAGCTCAAGGACCAGCAAACTCGAGGAGAAGAAGGTTGTCTAGACGAGCAGTACGAATTGAGTGATTTTGTTTCATCCTCATTTCGTTACTTCTTGAGAGAGCTGCCCCTCACTTCTTTTTTCGTCTGCTCTTGAACACTTTCGCACCAGCCTTTACCCACTTGCTGAATGTGTTTCCAGGAATACAGTACTCAAACACCATGATCAGTCCAGCGAACAGGGTCCAGCGAACAGGTGCTGGACGCCACCGCGATTGGTTTTTATAAAGGTAAAATTTAAGCTGCGATATCTTCTTCTTGCTGCTACTTGACTGCAGGGCTAACTTTCTACAATTTCACAAGGCAATAGTTCATTTCATTTCCGAGACAATCTCTTCAATCAACTTTGGTTTCCAATCGGGGTACAGCTGTACGCCGGGCATCAGTACGAGCCATTGAAGCACAATCATTCGATAAAGTACCTTGTTATCTAGGGGACCCGACTTATAAACTGACTTCCCTTCCTCGAGGCTAAGGAGGAGGTAGGTGATGAACGTCGCTTCTGTAGGCTCGGTCTCGATCGTCTTCTGAGCGGCGACGACCGGAGTGCGAGTGACAACGACTTTCTTGCCCGGGTGCGTTTTCTCGTAAAAAGCAACTACCTCCTCAAAGCTCTTCCTATCTCCTTCGAGGCGGAAAGTAGTATTGAGCAGCTTGGACGGAGAGAGGGTGGTGAGAGTATGGGCGAGGAAGCTAGCTATGTCGGGGCGTGCAGTGAACCCAATCTGGGCATGAAACGGCGTGAGCAATTCTCGATCTTGAGAACGGTGGAGGATTACTCACTGGCGTTTCCCCCTTCCCTACCCAGGAAGCCCTTCCATTCGGGAAATCGAATCCACAATATGGGGTAAACAGCGTGTCCGAGAATGGACCCGTAAACACCCTCAACGAAGGCAAGCCAATCGCCGTCAAATGCCTCGCCAACGATTCCTTGAACGCAAGGTGCTCATCCGTAGTGCCCTCCGTTACCAGACCGAACTCTGACGGTACGAATAGTTTCACTCCAGCGTGCTTCGCGGAATCGGATAGTTGCGTTTGAGCCGCGAAGCCTGAACCGCTCAGAGTGGAGATGACGACTTGGATGCCTTTGAGGGCTGGAATGAGCGAGGTGGGGTGGGTGTAGTCCACTTGCTTTACGCGGATATGTGGTGAAAGGTTGGGCACGAAGGTGGAGCGGGATAGGACGACGACTGAAATGCCGGGGACGGAGGCGAGTGCTTCGGCGACGAACGAGCCCAAGCCGCCGGCACCAGCTACGGCAAAGGTGGTGAAAGTATGAGATCTGTGGTGGTGCATGTGTCTAAATATGGAGGGCAGTCAGGAAGATTTACTCTGGATGGCGGGATGCGACAAACCCTGGGAGTTGGGGAGGTACGAGAAGAGAGACAGAGTGTGGCATCGTGGGCTGGATTGAAGAAGGCAGGGATGAGTATAGAGACAGCGTCGGAAATTCTCGCTGTATATCTATACTTTGTGTAGCAGATGGTCAGGTGGGCTTCCATGACACCGACGTTCTGTGGTATTCGCTGCTTCTCCCTTGCCCTGCGGCGTTTTAAGTTCAGCAGCCGCTGAAGCTCGCGTCCGCGACCGCGACAGTAGAAGCCGAGAGAAGCCAAACACAACGAAACCAGCTCACTATATATCTTGATTCAGCTGGTATTTGAACGCCGAATAGGCTTCTCGGTGTGCAATTGGAAACTGGAAGGGACCAATCGCTTGACGTTCCGTCGCAATGTAGATGTGATCATTTTAGCCAAGCCTCTCAGAGAACGAGCCAGCTCCTCTTCCCTGGAAGCTGTCAAAGTGTGGTGAATAGCCACACTGAAGGAGCTCCAACCCGTTCATGAAAAGAAAAAAATTGTATGGGGCGCTGGCGCATCGCTTGCTGCAAGAGCAAGCATCGCTGTCCGAAGCGTGTCATCGACTACAGCCGATTCGTGCAGTTGTTAGCTGAGGACGAGTTTCTGGAAATCATGGGGAGTACCGGAACAGGCATCAAGACCAACTGGGTCGCGAGGCGAGGGTCATAGCGGTAAATTTTCTCGGCACCGATATAGGACCCACACCAACGTTGGACTTCATGTGATCTGTTTTCGGTCTCGATCTGAGCTCTTTCCGCACTTCGAGTTTCAATATTCGTGCTAGTCAGTAGTGATTTTTACCCTGTAAATGCCATACCCGGCCTTCAACAAAAAAAAAATGTGTGAGTTAGCACTGATTGTAGCAAGATGAAGAAAAATAGTGTGCACGGCCTTCGAGCTCGCCACTGTGGCTTACCTCGCCGTTCGGATATGGAAGTCGAGTGGCGAGCTGAGGATGCCGGCGGAGCGCCTGCAGTCCATCGGCGACTTCGTTACTTGTCTAAGACTTTATTAAGAGATCTGAGCGCACGACCTGAAGCGAGGATTTTGAGTTCCCTCGCCCCATCACTGCTTGCCTCTGAGAGACAATCTCAGATCCGATATCTCACGTCGCCTCCTACTCATGGGATCTTCACCCGCCCGTCGCGAGGTTTTCCGCTGCTTTTTGTATACCTCGACCTTCATCCCCTCTTCCTCATTATTTCGTAGTCTCAGCAATGTCTGGGGTTACAATGCCATGGGTCAGCTACTACCCAGTTGGTGCGACATACAATACTTCTTCTGGCGCGACGACGCCATCTAGATGGCAACGGGCAACGTCAGCCCCTGCACCCGCCTACAACAGCACACCCGATCAAGGAGCATGGGGATACCGATACACGCAGAGTCCTCTTCCATCCCCTTTCACCGAACCTGCTCCCCTCCAAGCCCACGACTACGCCAGCCTCTGCGAAGTGTCGCCAGCCTCCGGACTCGCGTCGCCACCGACGTCACCGGTCACAGCGTCTGGCAACATCCCATCGGGCTCTACATCATATTCGAGACCGCCACTTCCTTCAGCCCTAACACCATCAAGTCATGCGAAGAAAAAGCCTGCTGGCCATGTCCCACGTCCTCCGAACGCATGGATCCTGTACCGCTCGCAATCAATCCAAAAGCTCAAGGAAGATCCTGCATTCGAGAAGATGCGTCAACCTGATATCTGTACGCCCTTTCCTCTAATCTGTTGAAGCCCACCAAACTCAACTGACGACGAGAATCACGAATCGTAGCGAAAATAGTAGGGCGACTTTGGCGAGAGGAAACGGATGAAGTCAAACAGTGGTACCAGCACAAAGCGGAATGCAAGAAAGCGGAGCACAAAAACATGTATCCCGGTGAGCCTCTCTCGAGTTCGCGAGCCTCAGCGTCTTCATACTGACTCGTTTCCCAACCTCAGAGTACCGCTTCCTCCCCCGCGCTCGGAAGATTCGATCTGCCATTGTCGACAAGAAGCCCCAGTCCGGAACACGGCATGTCCAAGCCAAACCGGAAGCGACAATCGATGCCCGACTCGCAGAGCCAGCGACTTACTCGCAGCCCATCCCATTGACCCCAGTGGTCGCCGCCCAAATGCCATCCGTCCTTCTCGCATTTCCTCCGGCACATCATGTCCAGTCGGCGCTGAATCACTTCGCCTTTCCCCCTCCGCGTAACATCGCACCGAGGGTGCCGACGAAAGACGACGGCAGAGGGTGGGTTATTGAGAACTTTAGGACGCTCAGCGATTAAGGGAGGATCTAGATAAGATAAGATTTGTTAGCTTTGTAGATATCAGTGGGAGTGTAGGACAAACACGAAATGAAATCGAGTGGGCCCAGAAAGCTGTGCAAGTCGTCCGCCTTTGTTGACCCCACAAGTCCCCAAGTAAAGCCGTCTTCGCATGCTCCTCGCGACGAGTGCTTCTGCTTGCTGAACATCTACATTGCGTACTCAAGTCACTTCGAAGTCACCGACTGCCCGTTTTTCAACCCCCCAAGTCTGCGCGCCCGCCAAGTCAAGCCAACTTTGGATCTGCGGAACGTGCTGTTCTCTGCTCCTGCCACCCAGTTCATCTCACACCGACAACTCCGCCTCGCCCCCAGCAATGCCACCTGCGATCCAATCCTTCATCCAGGCGCCAGAGCAGGTGTTGCTGAACCAAGCGCGCCCTGCAGGCGTGTCCTTCCTTCACCAACAGCAGCCACAGCAAAGCTCCTCGACGGCTTCCACCTCGGGCCCAAAGTTCCACGCGATGAGTGGAGTCAAGCGGCACTGGGCGGAGGGCGGGGGCCCCGACGAAGATGACGGAGACGAGGACGACGAGGACGACGAAGAGGGTGGGACGCCAGGTGCGAGTAGCAAGGGCAAGAATCCTCGGAAGCGCAACTCGACGAGCACCGGTCGTCGCAAGATTGAGATCAGCTTCATCGACAACAAGGCGAAGCGTCACGTTAGCTTTACGAAGCGAAAGGCCGGACTTATGAAGAAGGTTCGTTGCTGTTGCCTATTCGAGAGAGCGCGAGTGGAGGGGCAGCACGCGCGCTAATCCGCACTTGTTACGCTTTGTAGGCCTACGAGCTCAGCACGCTCACAGGGACCGAATGCCTGATCGTAGTGGTCTCGGAGACGGGACTTGTGTATACTTACGCGACTCCGAACCTGAAGCCTATCGTCGACCTCGAACGCGGAAGGGAGTTCATTGGCCTCGCGCTCAAAGGAGAGCTCAAGGACGACAACGCCAACGATGTACCAAAGCCACTCGATCTGGAGGTAGGAGGCTTAGGAGGAGGGGGGAGTGCCCCTCGCGACGAAGCGATGGACAGCGGGGCGGCTGAGGAGACCGCGAACTCTTTCTTCTCGCTCGACAATCTATATCCTACAACCTCGCAGCCGCACGACTCGCACCAGATCACAGATCCATTTTCCTCGATACAAACTGGGTACCCCTACACCGAGTCTCCTCCGCTTTTCCAAAATCTGCCGACCGGTCTCGCCTCCTTCGCGGCACAATCTCATCTCACACACTCACCAGCTCCCATGGAACAAGAGACACCCTTTGAAGACGCCGAAACGGCTCACAAGCTTGCGTACGAGGCGTACGCCGCTCGAAGCAAGGAAGCCGAGGAAGCTCACAGCGCCCATCAGATGAGCGAAGTTCGCCCGGGGTGGAGCGTACCTCTGGGAGAGCGACTTCGCGAAGGCGGAAGCGAGACGCCCGAAAATGCGGAGGCGGGGAGCTCTACTGGCTTCGAACGTAAATCGAGAGCAACACTGGAGGAACGTCGCAATCGCGCACGCTCGGAGGCTGCTATTGCCTTGATGACGGCCAAAGAAGTGTGCTGGATCTCCACTTTGCTACGTCGTCGCGGATTCCTGATCGTTTCTCGTCTTCAGTACCCAACGATCCAGAACTTCATCCGAGCGCACTCCCAACAAATTATCGCCCAACAAGCCATTCCACCCACCGCGCAAGGCGACGATATGCCGAGACCAGTGAGCGCCGGCATCGAAACGACACTCTCTCTTTTCGATGCCATGAGCTTTCAGCACGGCCTCTCTGACCCTTCCTCGCTGAAATGGGCAACTCAGCAATTCCTTGAAGGGTATTTACGTGCGTCCCGTCCTTCCACCATTTTCCAATTTTTCAACATACTCAACTCCGCCCTTCCACAGCATCCAAAGATTACTCCCAAAAGCGTCTGCACGAAGCCCGACAGCACTTGGCCCTTTTTTTCGACTTTGCGGAAGGACACTCTCTTATCAGTCCCGATGTACACATGGACCTCACCTCCTTCTCCTTCGCACCATCCATTAACTCCAACATCCTTTCCCCCACCTCCGCTTCGACCTTTCGATCGACCGATGATCCGACAGAGTCGCGTGGAAAGCATATCTCCGCGAAGCTGAAAAGCTGCGTCAACGGAAGGGGAGCCGAAGAAGGCGCTGAAGGGGAGAGAGTTGATGGTGTCTTTTCTATCTACCGCATTCGGTCCAATTTCTGCTTGCTGAGTCCTTCAGAAGATGGTGAGTTGTTTTGGATCTCGAAAATGGCTGTTTGAGGTTGACCTGAGATACCACTGCAGCTATCGATCCCTCGCTCTCCCCATTCAAAGTTCGCATGCCAAGAGACCTCACTCCGTTCTTCAAAGTGGACGATGTCGTACGTCTCTCCCTGCGCAAATCTAGTGGATCCTCGTGGATCCCATATCGCTTCTCGTGCGTCTTCTTTCTTCTCGTCGGCTGGCGGGTAACTTATCTTTCACGCACCCGCCATACCAGTGATTTCATTCCATCACCTCTCGCGGATGCAGAAGAGTCGGACATCGACCCGTCCTCATACGAAGCGGAAGTGGCGCGTTTGACTGCCCTACCGCCGAGTGCTGAGAACGACGCGAATATCAGGCTATCCAGGGAAGTGATGGATATGCTCACGAGGGGAAGGCGGCTTCTGGATGAAGGTGACCTGCCGGAAAATGAAGGTTGATGCCTGGCCAAAATGAGAAAGGCCTCATTGCTTGTCTTGACGCTGATCTGTCCAACGGTCTTTCGAGTTCTGCTCTTTGTTGTCCGACGGTTGACGGTTGACGGCTGATGAGGTCAATCTTGTGTGTTTTTTCGGACGGAAAACAGAGATGTACTGCACATCGCGCGTGTCGCCCCCTTCGCCCGCGAAACTCGCGGTAACGGAAGACACTGACCAATCAACATCGCCAAAGTGTAATCTCAAGGTGGACCCAGCTTGAACATGAAGTCACCCGTGTATACCACCTTCAGTGGTCCCGAAAACTAGCAAGAAGCTCCGACCCGACCACCTTTGCCCTTTCCAAGGGACTCAACGCGCCAGCGAACAATGGGATTTTGACCGCTGATGTAGATGGAGGGCTCCGTGCTGGAACTTACAAAGTTTGCTTTGTCAGTGTCTTGTCTATTGGATCGTACTCAAGCCATCAAGACAACTGTCCTTCATCAACTCGGCTGCAAACCACCAACGGGTCCTCGTCGCGGTAGCTCAACACGGCAGGTCAGTTTTTTGGAGCGCGCCACCTAAATTGGCGTGATATCAATATTGTCTTTAGGATCGATCCGTGATGATGTAGCATATCTCACCGTCAAGTGAAGGGAGCGAAAGGCAGAAGAAGATATCGATGGAACAGGAACGGAATTGGTACGCTCTTCCTGACCAATGTTCTGAACATGTTTCTGCATACCTAGAGCGCTGCACTAGGCTCCCGTTACTGATACATGTCCTGATTGGACTTATCGCTCACCCGACACCAAGATGTGCCTCCTTCATATTGAGTTGTAGTTTGTTGGCACCACGGAAATCCTTTCCACTCTTCTTCCATATCTGGGCTGTGCGCCAGTGAGATTAACTATGCCGAATGATTGAGGAAACTCTGTACACCAGATTGGAGTTTTGATTATGTAACTTTAGCCCCGTACTAACGCCTGACGCCTGCGGCGCGGTGGCGTCTGAGTTTTTCACCGAGATCCTCGACACCCATGCCTCGAACGCCAGGATTGCTGCCACGACCGCCTAAATTGCTTTCCTCAAGACGCCTCAGATTCATCGTAGAGACCCTTGGTGCAAAAAAGATTACTCAGACCTTCCCCGCCCTTCGAAAGCAAAAATCTTCTGCACGGCGACCCCAATATTCAAAGGGAGCCGTAAAGAATGCCCCGAGCCGGGCTTGAACCAGCGACCTTGCGCTTTATAAACCTGAAGGACTTCAGGCGCACGCTCTCCCAGCTGAGCTATCAAGGCGACGATGCCTACCCACAGCGCAGCGCCCATGCCGTCCCGGAAGGTTACGGTGGTGCTCACTATGTGCGGTTGCTCAGCTTGGAGGCTTGAGAATACCTGAGGGTGACTGACCGTGGTGAAGTGTCTTGGCAAGGCCGCGAAGCGCGACCGGGCTACGTCGGATGAGTCGACGAGAGCTCTCTATACGTCCACACATCCTCCTCCAATCTTCATGTACTGCCAGTCCCATACCCTGCGGATTCAAAGACCATCAGCGGTACTGGTTTGAAATCTGCCTTTTTATCGGGGATCATGTGATAACTTTCGTGATCTTAGCTATAACTCGAAAATTTTCGGCCGCCACCGCGCTCGCTAAGGCCTGTGATAACTCTTCCCCTTACTGAATACTTTCTGAAGAGCATGTGCAAACTCTTGCGCCATCAACAGGAGTACATAGGAGGTGAGAGCATGACAACTCAGCATTATTTCGTCACTTGTTTCATTTCCCTGCCTGACGTCGCGACGCTTGCACCCCTACTAGGCTACAGCTCGTGACCAGCTACCTATAAGTACTCGAACCCATCCTTGCTTCTCTTCTCCACACACCCATTATTCAAGCCCCACACACCTCTCCCCGATAAATCACCTCAGCATTACTATGCAGACTTCAAGCAACTACAACAACGGCCCTACCGACTTCGGCGCTACCCCGGGCGTCGCGAGCAACCCAAACTACCCGGGAGCTTCTACTGGAGCCACAGGCGGAAGTGAGCTCATTCTTCATCAAGGTCTACTAGTAAGTCAGATGCTAATATTTGATTTCTCAGTTCCAGGCGAGCACCACCATCACCACCGTCAACAGGGAGCTGACGGCTTAACTGGGAACGGCCTCAGCGGCGCTGTCAGTCCCGATAGCCTTGTCTCCTGCATTCACGTGTGCTGATTGATTCGACTCCTCCAGAGCACCACAGGCGCTGGCTACGAGGGAGGTCCCGGATACAACAGCAACACCGCCGCTGGCCCGGGGCTTCCAGGTGCAGTGAGTTCTCGCCGCCCTTTTAGAGAAAAGTTGAGACTAAAGCATTGGACAGGGCCCCGACCACCGCACTACAGGCGCTGTCCACAACACCCCTGGAGCAGCGGCTTCGCACCCAGTCCAGTCGGTTCGTCTTCTTCGTCCTCCCTAGTCTTGGTCCCCCCGCCCTAAATCGAGTTTTGTCTTTCCAGGCTGAGCTCAAGAAAGAAGAGCGTCAGGAGAACAAGATCGAGAAAAAGGAAGGATTGAAGCCGACTCTCGGCGACAAGATTAGCGGCACTGTCGAGGAGACGATGGGTAAGATTACGAAGAACCCAGCGAAGGTTGAGCAGGGAGAGATCAAGAAGACTCAGGGAAAGGTGGCTGCGGAGCAGGTTGGAGTTCCGGGTCGTGCCATCTGAAGAGTGACAAATTCTTGAACAGTCTGTTTATACTGTAACGAGCTCGAGAAGATGTCAATACACACGAATGATATGATTATTCGTACTCCGTTGCACGTTTCAACGCCAGTTAAACATCAAATCGAGCGTGTCTGATATTCCTAGCGCTGGTAAAAGCGGCAGAAGTCGGGTTGGGTGGGCATTGATACGGGAAGCAGCTGTGGGGTACCATGACCCCGTTGAGACCCCTCTCCCCGCGCCCTGAGGCCTCTTTCAGCAGGCGTCGAAGCTATCGAACACGAATCGAATCGAACTATTGATTTCCACCAGCGGCTGATCTGGCGTGCATCGAAGCGTAGACAGCATACGCATTTGAAGCTGAGGGGTCCTCTGCTCGGATCAAAACCGGATCAGCGTACAGCGTCTCTCCACAACCTATGTTGCTTACCAAATTCTGGTAGACCTTTATACCCCTCCTCCTCCAGTAGCACTCGAATCCTCTCCATGCTGCCTAATGTCTTTCCCCGATCACTTCTCCCGCCTATCAGGCCTTCACTCAAGCTTTTGATCTCTAACCGTCGATCGTCACTTCTCTTAATTTCTTCTGGCGGTGCAGTACACACAGAGCATAGGCATTTGTCGAAGCCGAAGGAAGATTGGAGGGAGAGCTGACGGGTGGCGTGCGGTTGAATAATTAGCTGAGGGAGGTATTCGATGTTGATTTCCGTTGAAGTTGCGATGGGGGTGATGGTGTAGACTTCCATTCGAAGAGTCTCCAGCTATCAAGATGAAAGATCAGGTCTTCTGGTAGCCTAAATATGAGAAAACCCGAAGCCACGAACATTAAGAGTCTGCGAAGCATTTGGCGAACTACGTCCAAACAATTAGAGGCGAACCGCGCGCAAGCTAAGCCCTTAGCTCACCAACTGTGATTTAGCCTTGCTATTCTCGGGAAGATCATTCCGACATTGGCCCCAGTACCCGGCAGCGTCACTGAGAACCCGTTCGTTGCTCGTCTCGCCAATACAGCACTCATGCCTTTCACGCCCTTCCCCTCCGTGATAGCGAGCTCGTCAAACACTTTCTTCTCCTTCTCTCCCAGCGCCTGATACAGCTCATCCGCTCTCTCCGGCGAAAGCCCTTGAGGCCACACACAAAGTGGTCGTTCGGCGATGAGTAGCTCACCGCGCGCGAGCGGGCGAGCAGCGAGGCAACCGATGCCCTTGCCGGCCAAGGACATGTCGGTTGGTGTCCATGGCGGGTCTGGTGAGGGGTCTTCTGAATCTGAAGCGATCAGAAGGGCGGCGAGGAGTGGTAGAAGGAGCTCGGGGGAGATGGATGGGATTGAGGACGCGCTGAGGTGTGTAGCGACGATTGGCGCGCTTGAGGACCAGAATGGTGAACGAGCGGAGGAGGAGAAGCTTCGAGGACTGGATTGAGACGCTTTTCGCAACGTGGAGCGCAAGCTTCGGGCAAACATGATCGGATGAAGCCAAGCAGTCGCGCGAGTGCCAACCCTTCTTACCTTGAGGCGGATGCATCCAGCCTATATCTAGAATTCGGCTGTCGGCTCAAACGCCCACAACTTCTAGATTTTTGACTTTCGCACATCCCACAAGGAACTTACGAGATCATGTGATCTTGCTCCAGCCTGCTAATTTGAATCGCTTCCTAGGGATGCACGAGCACGTCGGAAACTTGCGGAAGGCTTGCATTTGAATAAGTAGGTATGCCAACGTGATACACGCTTGCTGCAAGAATATAACCATGTCTCACACGGACACCTGGATGATTCCGAGATTGGCACCATACACCAGGTTCATCTTCCTCCCGAATCCAAAAGCCCAAAGCGTACATACAAGGGAGATAAGGATTCATGTTGCTCATTACAGACAAAGCGTCTTCTGAGCTAAAACTACAACATTCTAACGCAGCGAGAAGGATAGCATGAAACAGCAGGTCACTCCCTCATCAATTAGGTAGTTCGATGGGGATTTGATTTGTGGAACTTGCGGCAGCTCAAAGCCTCCCTCGAAGTGGTCGAGTGATTCTTGCGCCAATCTGAGTCCCTCCAGATCCTGAAATCTCGGTACATCAGCCGCAGGCTGGACGTCTACAATAACAGGGTGAAACGGATCTTGACACGGTCTTACCGACGCCTTCGCGTTTCACATGAGCTGGGCGAGCTTCATCGGCACCTTTGTCACCACCTGCTGTTTCCCGCTCGAGACGGACTCCCGCTGAAACATCGAGACGTACTTCTGCTGACCCCTCCAAAACAAAATATGAGCCCGACTTACGTGAGTGACCCGACGCGTTTGACAGGCGGCGATGACGGCGGAGATGAAAGGATTTTGACGTTGCTGGCAGGGTGGGTGATGGGCATGATGTCGTTGCTGCTGGTGGAAGAGTGTTGCTAGCGAGGAGAGATGCGTAGGTCGAAGCGACGATGTGGGACGAAGGTTGGACGGGAGAGGAGAGGGACGCATGGTTGGGTTGGCCCCGCTGCGGGTTGTTGTTGTTGTGATCGAGGAGGTTATAGATATCTGAAGATGTTATAGATCCTGGGAAGTTCTAGAGAGGAGGAGGTGGGCAAAACTGGCCGCCGACAATTGCCGGCGACCGGAAGGCGCTTCCGAGTTCTAGATATAGGCTGGATGCCTAGGGCTCCTTACCTTTGCGCTCTCGCGTCGAAAGCAGAACACATTGGCACGCCACTGAGCGACTCACTTCCACGCTCCCACCTACCCCTTTATCATCATCCCACTGAAGAACGTGAGCCGCCGGAGCGCCACACCTTCTCAACATTCTGCACTCCGGCGCTCATTGGTCCCCCGCTCCTTCGCCGGCTCCCTTCCACAGTAGCCGCCAGCGGTGATCACTCATCTGCTTAGCTGTATTAGCTGTATCATCTTCGCTATCGCTGCCTGTCGCGCGGCATCGCACGATGCTGCTCTATTCGACGCGTGCGGCGTCACGCGTTTCTTCCCCAGTTTCCGCCCGCTGAGTACTGTATTCATCAGCTTTACTCATGAGCAAAGGTGCATCCGACAACAATCCGCGACACTCACGAAGATGAAATGCCAAACTCGGATTCGTGCAAAATTCCCTGTTTCGGGACAGCAAGACAGAGCAAGACGCCGTAGGCTTGGCCCCCCGCCACTTCCTTTTCATTCAAGAGCTGGACTCGATCGGAAAAATGATCTGGCTCCAAGGTCGAAGGCCGGAATTCAACCACCACCTACTACCTATGGACAGCGAACCACTTCTTCCCCAGTCCCATGCTCGCTCACTCAGCCTGGGGAGACGGGTCTTTTTCTCAGCCCAGCGTGCATCGTCGGAAGTGCGAGGTCTGCAGCGGTCTGAGACGTCGTCGGAGGTGACTCTGCTCCAGCGGGAAAAAGGAGAAATTGAATGGAAGCGAAGGGCGATCGGGAAATCAGGTCTTACAATTGGGCTCACAGGCTGCTGGCTCTCTTCTTCTTCTTGAACGTGAGTCTTCAAGAACTGAGTGAACGACTGGTTTTCCATGAATTATAGAAGGGTAACCAAATCTGGTCCATAGATACGTCACCCACGGGGATTATGCGCAGATGCGAGAATGCCGCGATGTCAAGATCCCTACCTGCAACCAGGCTGCGAGTCCGCTGTGGGCATATCATGCTGCCTTTCAAGCTTAACAGCTCTCTTTCATATGAAGATATAAAACGAATTGATGGTGAGAACTTCATGAGGTGAGCGGTTCCTAGTCCAGGACGCCGTCGCAGCGGCTGACAAGATAACACGTATAGCTGGGACCCTTATACAGACGACGACCTCCTCGAAACAACTTTAAAACCCCAAGATACACCCACATCCTCCCCAGTCCCATAATTGGATCTTCTTTCGTCTCCAACTCGCGCATCCTACGCCCGCCTCGACTTCGCGCGTGGGCTAACAGGGGCGAACCATTTTGTTGGTCGGCGAGGCCCTCGACCGGGACAACGCGGCAAGCTTTTGCAGCCAGAACGGAGACTCGGAGATACTGAATTCCGTGCTCCACATTTCTTTCGCATGTCGCCTTCCGGTACGTCTCCCCCCAATGCCTCTACCTGGCTTCTGCTGATGCCCTTTTCCTCTGATACTGTAGGATCACGATCTCGATATGGGGATCTTGTTCACAACGGGAATGCGAGAAGCCGAAGATACAGAATGGTACTTCCCTGAAGATCCCAAGCCCTCAACTTTCGAAGACCGATGGCAACAAAAGTTTTTACCCCTCCTCCCACTCTTTGGCTCTCCATCACTCGTCATCGTCACCTCGCACATTTGAGAATTCAAATTCATGTCAGGCCGGTTCAGTACGAAATCGTGAGAAGGATGGTCCCCCGGCAATTCCTTACCATGTATCGCCGGAGGACTTGCGATGGCACCGGATGTAGGTCGTGAAGTTCATCGCGCTAGTGAGGCATACATTTCCCGAGGCGAGAATCATGTGGAGAGTAGGAAGCAAGTGGCAAAACGCCGATCGGGCTTGGTTTGGTGACGGAAACCTTGGTGTCTACCGGATAATCGAGTCTATGGTGGTGGCGTTGATGAAATTTCTGGATGTGCCGCTGTTCAAACGGGCAATGCTGCGTGAAGGAGAGAAAGAAGACTATCGTGATTAAACTCTCTCTAGAGTATGACGTCTGGCATCCACTGATTTCTCCCGCGCATACTCAGTGGACGGCCTACACTTCAAGGTCGGAAAGCCAGGTAGTCTTTTCGCCCCCGTTGGCCATGCATGATCTTCAGCAGGCTGTAAAGGATACGCATATATGTTGATGGCATATCGAACAATGGCAGTAACGAGTTTGGTCCGTCGTGGGGGACGACGACCTGGGACGAAGCGAGAAATAACGGCAAGGGGCTCCGAGACTTCGTCGCGGCTGACATGCAATTTTTCGATGCTTAAGGGGGCTTCGACTCAGCACTTGTGCTGCGATTGCTAGGAGGAGCGGTATCTGATCGCCTCATGCTCGTTCGGATACGAATACTCAACGAAACCAAACAGATGCAAGCAGCATTCAGCATGACATCGCGAGGTGACTTCGAATGACGAGAAGAGTTCAAGGAATCTTCGTCATACGGCGCCGAGTTTTCCGAGATTTAGCTGAGTGTCCGTATTGCCTCAGAGGTTTCGTGCGACGTTGGGGTTGTGGCGAACACCTTGCTGCTCCGAAAGTACTTCAGGCCCCTCTTCTGAAATTGAACGACTGAGAGCTCCTTCGGCATGCGGTCGCGTTCGTTCGGTTCCTTCGAATTCGGGGCTTCCGGCTTACGGTACCGTGAATCTGAAACCCGATCAAGATTGTGATGCGAACGAATATCGAGGATCTTGGGTCGATCCCAAGAAGGAGGAACGTGCTGTTGTCCGTTTCGCATGCGGTGGGCGACCGAGCGCTCGTTAGTCGCCCTTTGCTCGTTTGGCTCTTTTGACTATATTGCGCCGAGTCAGACCTCTCTTCTTTCACCCATCATCAGCCATCATTATCTTCCAACGAGAATCATCACCTACAAGTGACATGTATTTCACTCGCTCACCTCATTCCTTCGAGCATGTGGGATCGACGTCGACGTCGCCCTCATCAGAGTGGCAACGCTCTGACCCCTCCTCCAGCTCCTCTTCCAGCTCATCCATCCTTTCGTACGATGACTCACCACCTCAGACTCCTTCTCCACCTCTTACGACCACTACTACTCCAACCGAGTTCAACCACCGCATCTCACGAAACTCGTTCTCCGCATCCTACTTTCCCGCCACATCCACTTCCCTATCTCGCATCCCATCGGCCTCAGAGTTCGCTTCTCGTACCGCACGTTTAATTCACGAGACGCAACCGTCGGCTCACGTCTTAGTACTGGGCTACGAGCCGAAGAAAGGCGCTCTACAACTTAATGGAGCGAGGGACCCCGAAGGTGGTATTAGCGACACAGAGACCGAGGCCGAGGGAAAGTGTCGAGAGTACAGACGTGTGAGGTACTCATCTGAGGACGGTGAAACTACTTTTCACGTATTTGTGTTCGACTCTGGACGGCTTTCACGCCAGGGGGGAGAGGATGGGTGCGCCAGTCGATTATTTTCTCGTATCGTTCCTTACTGACTTGCAGTGTTCTCAAGACCATACGGTTTCGCCTCATCATCATTCGATAGATTAGGGCGACATCTTTTCTTTGATCAAACGTACGCCTGCACGCTTCTTGGCAGTGGCGAAAAGCGTCGCTGACGTTTCTTTCCCTCCAGACTTCCGCCAACACTAAGCACACATTGGCAATCATCACGATAGGGTTCCTCTGGGGGTGTCGAGAATCAACTTTTCTGTTTGCGGTTTCAAGGGGATGTCTATAATGTTGTCATTTGGGTATTTTTGAAGTTCAGGTACTTGTTGTATACATCTCGGTTTGTGACAATACACGCATAAGGTCGATCCCACTATGACCGAAGTAACGAAGATATTGCTGCATAAATAGGTGGAGTAGTGCTATCCATAAGCTATTTCGCAGGCATTGAAAGTGGAGCCGGCGCAAATTTACCGCACGTCCATTCCATGCCGATTCCAATTTCATCTCAGCGTTCAAGACCAGTCACTACTAGACCCCACTTCTGGAAAAGCTTCTCCGAGTCCACTTCCCCGGTCGCTATCACTCTTTCCGTCCCAAACATCTGCCAACGCCACATCCATCCAACTCTGCCGCAAGATCCCATCCGCCGTCTGAGGAGACTGAGGTTGTTGCGCTGCAGAGCTGTAGCTATAGCTATGATTTACTTCGGGTCTCCTATAGAAAGTTGGCGAGTGGTTATAGGAGGCGGATTGAGGAGAGAGTGTGGGAGAAATATCCGGCGTCTGGCGCGAATTCGAGGGTCCGGGTGTCGGGATTGGGAAGTTGCTACTGAACGCTGAACAACAAAATAAAATGAAGTGGGCGAATTAGACTAGCAATTTGATATGCAATGAGCGACTCACGCGAGAAAATATCGATCGACGACTTCCTTGAGATTCGACCAGCAGCGACGGCACGACGTCCCTTTTCGAGTTCTTGCAGCCATGGACCAGCACGAGGCGTATAGAAGCAAGCGACTTGTAACCCTTTCGAGATCCTGTGGTTATGGCTACAATTGTCAATGCGAAATTTGCCTGGCGTGTCAGAGGAAGTGCCTCACGATTGTAATTCCTCCTCAGTCAGCTCACAATCTGCGTTGGGTGGTCCGCCGAAAGTACCGAACCGCTGGCAAGCGAGTTCCGCCCAATTGGGGAGGGCTTTCATCTGGGTCGTGAGATAACAACACAGGCTTTTGTCGGACGAGCTGAGATAAAGCTGCATGTTAACATTCAGTACAGTGGCCACTCGCAGGAGAGAAAGATTATACCTGATAATAGAAAGCCATCAATTTGATGCAATTCCTTATACGAATATCGCTCTCCAGGAGTACGTGGCTCCATTGCGCGTCGTCGACTCTTTTCGCTGCTTCTTGAAGGAGTATCGGATGCAGCGAGTAGATCACACTCGCGAGGAGGGTATCAAGCTGAACGCATAAAAGGACGTATCGATCGACCGAGAACTTGCTGTCTTCTAGCCCTGATGGCGTGTACTCCAGATTGACTAGAATTTGCTGAAGTCGTTGGACGGCGCGATGAACGGTGTCTACTGATTGCCAGATTGCATTCACAGCGTAGAAAGGGGTTGGCTCCGATGAGTTACGAGCTAATCGCAAGACAGCATTTTCAGTAATGGTCTGACTTGTGCGGGCGGGAAATGCGCTCATCGACGCACAGGTGGTGAAAAGCGCAAAGGTGCGAAGGCAAGAACAAGTCCAAGTTGACGCACAGGCGAGGGCGTTTTCGATGTCCATCCTTTCAACGTGCCGACGAGAAAGCCGATCATTCATTTCCGAAAGGCTTTGCTCGGCGTTCACAAACGTGAGAATGTCGGTTCCTAGTGGAGAGCTTGCGGCGAACAGGGAGGGAACTGAGTGAGGCGGCACCAAGCAAGGCAATTGAAAATGAGCGGCTAGAATTGAGTCAATTTGCTGCAAAAAGTGGGAGTTAGACTAGTCCTCCTCAGGAAAGGAGAACTTGTACTTGCAAAAAGGAGGGGTCCAATGTGTTGTCGAGTCTCTTTAAAATCTGGCGCCCCGTCGCTTTCTTGATCCCGAAATAAGCCAAGCGAGTTCCGAAACAGCCACCTTGAGTCGATAAATTCATCTTCCACTGCGAAACATGAAGAAAGAACCCGTAAGTGTGAGATGTCCCAGCTCAAGGTGTGGCACGCACGAATGAGGAGCGCCTCCAAAGCTACGAGTGCTTTGAGCGCCGGCTGACCATTCCCGCCCATCAAAGTTCGAGTTTCCCAGCATTTCTCCAGCGCCAGCTTTGTCAGTGCCTTAACAGCGGTTTCGCGGCGGTCGCCCGATGTCAAGAGCATTGCTGGTGATGGAGGCTTCTCGTCGGAGATAGGGATTCCAAGAAGCGCCTGAAGATAGCAGCGATAATTAGTTGCAGCTTCGCGGTATTAAGATAATATAGACTAGCCGAGTGTGGACTCGTTCGTGCACCAAGCGCCGCGAGTACCGCGATCGCCACCTAGAGGTCCACGAGGACTCAATGTCAAGATTCGAAAGCTTACGGGGGAACTGAATCCTCACTTGTGAAGGAGAGGACTCAGGTGACTCAAAGTCACTCGGCCTCAGGCGTTTGATGATGAGATCGAAAGCGGGAAGTCGAGAAAAGGATGATGCCTGAGCAGCTGTGTAAAGAAAGGCCAGTCAGTGCTGCCTAAATAGATTTAGAAGATTGCCCGTACCGTCCAACAAATGCCTCGTGAGTGCGCTTGCCACAGAAGGAAGTGCAAGTTTCCATTCGGAATTTGAAGGCCCAAGTTTGAGCTGTCCCATAAGGAATGTCGCGAGAGAGGCTGAGTGGTCTAGAGGCGCCTCTGTGACCACCGCATGATAGATGGCGACGGTAAGGCTCTGCTGGCGTGATTGAATTGGATGAGAGTTGGCTTCCGGGTCAACGTCGTCTTTGGATGGCTCTGGATGGTCTGTTTCAGTCTGCGTCGAAGGTGCCTGGTCGGCGAGTCGCGCCTCCAGGAGGGCTGTGATCATGAGTGGGTCAGTTGAGTACCACAAAGCTGGCTAAACTGAAGGCCTACCTAGCTTTGCCTCTAGACTGGCCACTTTCTCATCGGCGGATGTATCAGCCTCTTCGCTGTAAAGTCAAGAAGGAAAGGGGTCAGCGATGCTTCTTTGGATTGCAAAACAGATCCCAATACTGACACGAAGACGTTCGAAGGGTATCCACAAGTTTCGTGTCGTCTAGCACATCGTCTGCAAACCGGATAAACTCGATCACATCTTACTTTGCGCTCGCTGCACAAGCATTTGAATGTCAGGGCGTGTTCGAGTAATGGAAGGCGATTGAAAGTACGAACCGACAACGAGCACAGGATTTATCTGCAACCTGGGTATGTTTCTTTCCACGAATCCGTGGTTCCTTACTTGGATAGTCTTCTTCTTCGCCGTCTTCGTCAAATTGTTGACTTGTCGATCGGGACAGCGCCTGAGAGCTCCCGCTTGATCTGCTGATCACAGGTGGTGGCGCCGCCGCCGCGAGATTGACATCAATCAAGTCCGAGGACTTCTCCTCAGCGACTGACTTGCTCCCTGAGGACATAATGAGGAAGGCCGGCGGTCTGGCGAAGGGAGAAGCCCTTCAAGACGTCGTGCTTGAATTTGAGGTCCGTTGATTTCGCGTATTCTCGGTAGCGCTGCGGGATTGGCCCGACACGAGGAAGCCTGGGGTTGCGAGGCGATCCCGTTGAGGAGGCAGGGGGAGTTGAGGCCTAGGAAAAAGAAGAGGTGAGCGTGGACAGAGAAGGACGGAACATGCGCTCTCGACGCCTCCAATATGAATCAAAACATTGAGAGGAGGCTCGATTCCGTCGCGTCTCGAACGAGTTGTAACTGTGTTAATGGGCATTCTGTAACCATATGATGACGGCAATCCACGGACACGGCCGAGTCCCGTAGGAGCGGAAAGAAGCTGAAACAAAGGCCTCTCGAGAGGCGTTCTTCTAGACTTGAGGTTGGCAACTGATGAGGGGCGTGCGTACACTCGGCGCCTCAAGAAACGGCGGGCAAGCATTTTTTTGGCTGGAATGAAAGAATACGAAAGGTAATGTTGCAGTGGATATCAAGTGAACGAGGGTATAGGGTGTATGAACGTACGAAATCAAGCGCCGATACTGAGCGCCACTGGCCGCATCGCCCAAAGCCTCTCCACCTTCCGACCCAGCGATCGCGCTCTCTCCTTTTCTGCCATGTATTGGCTTTCCGGTGCACGAGCGCTTGGTTGCCACCCGGCCATGCGTCCACCTGGCTTGACCAGTGATAGATCCACCAAGCGGGGGGTGGCGGATAGGACGCGTGCTTCGCGAAGTAGAAGCTTTGACTCGGCGGCGAAAGATTGACGCTGGACAACCGGGTCGATAGCTGCTGATGATTGGCGGGAGCGAGATGGTTTGCCTGGGGTAGGCGGAGAAGGGACGGGTGGAGTGGTGAAGGCGTAGGTCGGGAGCTCTTCGAGTTCGGCGAGGAGGTCTTGCGATTTGAGGTAGGAGTTCTCGGATCGAAGGAAGCGAACCGCCCCGCGCAGGGAGTCGATCTGCTCGATTAGTCGAGAGGTTTCCATATTGCCTTCGTAGCTGACTGCCTCCCCGTCGTGATTATTGTTGGAAGTACCTGGATTGAGCGGGTTAGCATGATCCGGGCCTATAGCCAAGAGTCGCGCACCTTGCTTATCAGCAACAGTTGCCGTTTGCTTGAGTTTGTTGATTTCTTGCTCCATCGTGTCGAGGTCGCCTTGCAAGGTCTCAATGGCTTCCTCATAGGCTCTTTCTTGCTTCTTCGACTTCAGGAGCTCGGTCTCCAGCTCGCTAATGGCGTCAGCTTGCTTTTTGACCGCCTCCATCCTCTTCTCCATGAGCTCGATCTTGACTGCGCTTTCTTGATACGACTGGTCCTTGATTCGCATTTCCCGAACGAGGTCTCGCATCTCCTCGTTAAGCTTGACGACCTTGCGTTCCGCGTCGACATTGACCGCGGCAGTTGACTGCAATTGAGCGACTCTCGAGACCCAAGGAGGGTCATACGAGACTACGAGACCATCAATGTCAGCAAACCAACTCCCAATAACATCAATCGAAAACATACACTTGACGACATGATCATGATCCAACGCGGCAGCAAGTGTAGTAGCGACGTCCTGTGAAAGTTGCGCCAACAGAGCGCTGATCTCCTCCAGAGGACGCGGAGTTTGTTTCCCAAGTTCGGTTGCGGTAACTTCTTGAGCAATGGCGATGACTGCGAGTGGTTGGAAAGGTCGCTTGGAAGTGCGGACGTCGGAGCAATAGGCAGCGATGTCGGAGGCGAGCTGTGGGGGTTGCTTTCAGAAAACGAAGCGCAACTGGAATAGTCATTTGATGCGATGACTTACCTTGGCACTCGCAGTGGCGATAGCGGAGCTGTTGTACGCGAGAGTCTCGAAACCTTGTGCGTGCTCCATGCTGAGCGCGGACGAATTTGATACGAGATCATCAAGGCGACGAAGGAGTTTCCTACAACGCTCAATTTACCATCAATACTTCACTAGTTCTCGCACATTGGAAGAGAAGAACGTACTTGGTGACCACCTTTGAGCTCCTCGCCTGATTGAGCAAGTGCTGAAGAGGCTTGAACAGCATATCATCCAAGCTTGCGTCCCCAAGCTCCATCTCGACATCCGGATCTTTCGCAATAGTAGCCAAAGCTTGTTTGCTGAACCCAGCCGCAGCAGCGATTGTGTCAAAGTCAAGGTCGAGACTTGCAATGTACGACTGTTCTCGTTCAGCCAGGTCGAGGTGGGATTCTTGAAGATGAAGTTCCGCGAGGTGCTCTGCCTGGGCAATAAACCTATCACAATGCGTGCCGTCAGTACGTGTGTCACTCTCCTGATCCACTCGAAAGAGACAATCGTGCGATATTTGAGGAAAGAAAAAACTCACCCATCAACTTCCCTCCCACACTCCGTTTCCCTCAACTCCTCCTTCCTCAACATCTCAATGAACGAATCCAGTCTCTTCTCAGTCCCCACGACCTCTCTATAAACTCTTCCCATCTTCAAGAAGATCTCCGGACTACATCTTTTCAACTGCGCCGCGAACCTCTTATTCAACGCCGAGAATCTTCCCAATTTAGCTCGAGTCTGCGTTTGAACCCGGTATTCATGAGTTAATTCTCGAAAATATGTGGTGTTGGAGGAAGGGAGGTAGATGACGAACCTCGCAGATCCCAACAAGAGCTTCAGGAACAGTATTGTTAAGACTGTCCGTCACATTATGATTTTGTTCAATGACCATACTGATCAAGTCGGCCTTGCTCGCCAGCCTCTCAAAGAAAAGTAACGAATCAACAGCATCGGAGTCGTCTTCGAAGAAAGCTGGTAGGAGGTATGGCTGCAATTCCGAAAGAGAGCTCAGCTTTAGCTCGTTTTCACGTAAAGAAGGAAGAAGCCAACTTTGACGATAGACAAGTGCTCCATAGCTTGCTGAGCGTCGAGTCTCCTCAACTCAAGATCGATAGTCTTGACTTGCCCCTTGAGGACTGATGATTGGAGTTTGAGGTTGAGGTTAAGCATAGCTTGAGATTGGGAAGTGAGAGATTGAGATTCGGTTTGTTGGTTCGCTTGGTGTTCTCGGAGTTGATCGAGGTCCCTGGTGTCTTAGCGTGAGTAGACTGACGAGGGGTGGGAGTAAAGAAGACTGACCCTTGTAGACTCATAACGAGCTCTCTAAATTGTCCGACGGTACCTTCGTAATCAGCGACGTTATCTTCGAGAGCATCCGCACGGGCTTGTTGTTCTCGAAGGAGGAGGTCCTTCAAGTCTGCGTAGCGGATCACACAGAGGTGAGCAACGCATTGATACAGGCTGATCAGAGAAAGAGAATCTTACCAATCTCATCCTGCATCTGTTTCTCCGTCTCCACATGACTCTCCTCCAACTCATCATTCAATTCCTTCAACGCCTCCAAGTCCTCAATAGCAACCAGCATCTCCTCGATTTTCTGTTTCCCAGGAATCCAAAATCAACTTTGTTCCCACTCTCCCGAAAGAACGGAAAAGCTCACCTCGCTAAGCGTCAAATTCCTCTCAGTAAGTTGTTCGAGCATATCCTCCGCGCCTAGAGCATCATCAAGTTGTTGTTTGAGGTCTTCAACTTGTCCTTCTGCACGTTCGAGCTCGACCATATTATTGTCGAAGATGACTGTGACGATGAAGCATGAAGATAAAAAGTGTCAGTCTTGATTGGTGGGGTGGGTGGGAAGAGGAGGAAAAAAGTGCAAGACGGACCCTGAAGGTCCGAAGTCAAATCCAATTCTTTCTCCAAATCAGCTATACGATGCTTATTTTCCATTTCCGTCTCATGAGTGAGATCCCGGAGACTATCCAACTCAGAATTTGTCAGCGACCGATATACTACTAAATCAAAGAAATGACCCTCACCGAATCAGCGCATCCTTCAACCTCTCATTCTGTTTCTCCAACTGCCTAAACGCCAAACTGCTCCTCCCCTCTCCCCCCTCCTTCAACTCCTCCTCTCCCTTTCCCTCCATCCTCTCATTCTCCTCCCTCAGCACCAGACATTCCACCTCCAATTCCGCCACTCTCTCCTTGAAGCCCTCCGCCAAAGAATCCGCAATCTCAAATCTTTCCTCCGCAACTTCTTTGTCGAGGAGTGAGATCTCGACTTGGTCGGTTAGGTCGGATAGTTTGCTGGAATATTCGTCCCGCTCGAGAGTTAGTTGATGGTGTTGTCGACGGAGCTCGCGCAGGTCGGAGGAGAGCTCGGTTATTTGGGCTGGGGGATTCGGGTGGGGT
>JASZXU010000388.1:0-23212 GCA_035521515.1 Phenoliferia sp. Uapishka_3 | reverse complement strand
GAGTTGGGCAAAGTCGGGTGGGTGCGGACAGGGTCCCTAGGCAATGAGAAGCGAGGCGTGTACTCACAATTAGTTAGCAATAGCTGTCGTGTGGGGAATGCGATTGGGCGAAAGAGCAGGTGATGATTGAGAGCGTCTGAGCTTCGAAGGTCTTCCATGGCGTGAAAACTCTGTCAATGCCTGTGGCGGGCCAGGAGAAGTGAACAAGACGGGCTTGAGGTTGAAAGGTGCATCGAACTGCAACTGCCGAGGTCAAAATGTGTAATGAGTGCGAGTTGAAGAGAGGTGTCGGCGTCTGGGAGGCACTTTTTCGAAACAGAGTCAGGGGCACGCGCCCGGTCGCTTCTTTTCTTTCTGACCTGTCGGCCAATTTCACATCTCGCTGCAGTCGATTTGCTCGAGAGAGTTGCTGTGCCTTTGGAATGGAATAATTTGGTTTTGCACCTTGTTTGGGGTTGCTCTCTATCGCCTTTTGACTTCAGCCAGGCTCATGCCCCGGTCTGCAGTCGAAGAAGGCCCTCTCTTTAGACGAAGCCCGGCAATCGTTCAGTGGGAAGTACGAATTTCCATTTCACTTTTTGCAACAGAAACACAATGGTAAGTGTAATTTCTCAGCCAGAGCACGGTTTTGTACGACTAGCGCTTTAGAGGGTGGTAAAGCGGAGGTAGGGCTTGGCGACCTGAGTTTCCGGTCAGATAAATGTCAGCAAAGAAGGGCAAGCGTAATCAAGTGCAGTGGCTGTACCTCGATGGGGTTGGGGAAAAGAGTCTTGGCGAGCTCAGTGGAGACGGAGGGGTGGACAATGACCTTCTGTCCGGGAGTCCAGTTGGCGGGAGTGGTGATCCTGTTGGCGTCACCGAGCTGGAGACTGTCAATGATACGGAGGATCTCGGGGCTGAAGGCAGTTTGCATGTCAGTGACCTTTGCTGAAGAACGCCCAAGTGTTAAGAGAAGCGTTCATTCGACGTACAACATGCGTCCAGTGGAAGCGGGGTAGGAGAGGGTGGTGCGAATTACGCCCTTGGGGTCAATGACGAAGACGGAGCGGACAGTGAAGGGAATTCTTGAAGAACGAAGACCTGGTCAGTAAAATGATGGGATGGGAGAGGAGCAGGTGCATGTATTGGGGAGAACCGAATAACTCACCCAGCAGTGTCGAGGTTGGTGA
Source organism: Phenoliferia sp. Uapishka_3 (assembly GCA_035521515.1). NCBI lineage: Eukaryota > Fungi > Basidiomycota > Microbotryomycetes > Kriegeriales > Kriegeriaceae > Phenoliferia > Phenoliferia sp. Uapishka_3. The sequence continues at coordinate 22,043 of JASZXU010000388.1, read as the reverse complement.
GATCCTGCTCGTCCAGCATGTCGTAACTTTATGAGGAAACATGAATGAGTAAAGATGCTCCTTGAGTAGCAATGATAGAAATGGCGCACAGCTTGGCGATCTAGAGAGCATTCAATCGCGAAGTCAGGCTTCATGCCGCCACAATTAGGATGCTATAACCGACTCACCTGGCGGGAAGGGTCGGCAATGATGGGGAACTGAACGTTAACGTTCGAGAGCTCGTTGATGCTGTGAGACTGCTGTCAGCTCCCGACTTGTACGCCTCATCGTCTCGCGGCAGTGATGGCCGATACCACGACTTACTCAGCGATCCACTCTCCGTGGGACTTCAACTCGTTGCAGGAGAGACCGATGGTCTTGACTCCTCGCTTCGCGAATTCTGCGATAACACGTGTGCCTCAGTCAGCGAGAAGTTCCGCGGCTGTGTCTCGCCAACATTCGACAACGTACCAGGCTGGAGCTTGGCGACCTCTCCGAGCTCAGTCTACGGCGCGAAGGAAGGTTGATTAGCGCCATGTGAATAGTTCGAGCTAAAATACCTCGCGAAGAACTATCGCTCACGGTGCAGACGGGGGTGAAGCTGGCAGTGGGGCAGGATCGTGAGCTCGCAATTCGATGGAAACCATTGCAGAAGCTTACTCGGCAGGGTGGGAGAAGAGAATAGCCCATTGTCCGTCAAGGAAGGCAGGGAATGAGATGGGACCTTGGGTGGTCTCAGCCTCGAAGGCGGGGGCCAAGTTTCCGAGGCGCAATCCTACGAAGGTGGTTTATCGTCAACATCGAACATCGGAACGAAAGCAGTCGTTCCCTCGTCTGACACGTCCAAGGCCCTCACAAACTTCCCATCGCGGCCTCAGTGCACCCTTGTCGCCGGCCCGGCATGGTCGAGTGTGCAAAGAACAGATGCTCACCAGTCTTAGACATTTTGAGTCGTGTGGGTGTTGGGGGATGAGGTTGAGGGAGTTCGGGGAAGGTTGGTATGGCGAGTGAGAAGAGGTCGCTTCCGACGGCTTGCTGGAACATTTACAAAAGCACGCCTTTATCCGCAGTCGCCTTCGAGGCCCCGCCAACCCAAGCACCACCTTCTCCCGCGACGTCAACTCAACTCAACTCAACAAGACTGTTGGAGTGCCTTCATTCAAATGTGTGTTGCGAGACCATACAGACACCCTTGTTGCATTTATCCATAAAGCTCGCACGAAAGTGAAGGAGCGCACACTACATCAATGGCGTGAGCAAGCGTGAGCCGCGAAGGTTGACGCCACTCGTCAAAAGTATTGCGCGAGATTGTATATCGCCTTCTCTTCAGCCGCATGCGAACCCCCAAGTTGACCCAAGCCGAACATTATTGACATTGAATAATCTCCTTGTTACAGATGTCCTAGGCCATGGCATGCAAAGGGAGGTGGGGGCTTCAGGCTCGCCTGAGACTGAGGTTCCGAACAACCGAAATCACTTGCTGGCAAGAAATTCTGTTTCTCGGTTCAAATAGTCTGCAACAAGCATGCGAAGAGATTTCTGCCTACGAAAAAAATGCATTGCCCTCTCACAAAAAATTCTCCCTCCAGCTCAGCCAGTCGGCATGCGACACCTCGACTTTCCGACTCTGATACCTCGTCACCCTCAAAGTATTTCTGAGCTCCTCCGTAATTCCTCCCGTCCATCCTGCTTTCCGAATTGCCGAATCTACGGCGCTGACCCGGTCCCAGCCCTGCGCCCCTGGGACGTCAGGGAGGTAAGTGGCCGTGAGGACCGACTGAAGTCTTCGAGGGTTCGGCAGCTGGCCAGATGGTTTGAAAGAAGGTAGTTGAGATATTGAACGAAAGGAAGGTCGAGGAGACGAAAGGGAAGAAGACGAGGTGTTTGTGCTACTCGCCAAAGACGACGCTGAAGCCGGAGTGGCAATGAGCCCGGGTGGAGAGAGGGATGGGTTCGGAAGTTGTATATAGATTCCGTGCGTGTCGACTGTCCAGTCTAGGTAGCTGTCGCACAGCTCAAAGTCTGTCAATAGAGAAACCCTGCAGAAAGCAACATGTCAGCCGGCGTAGATTGGGCCCCACCAAGCTCGGCATCTGTGCAAAGAAGTCGCATCCTCACCCGCACTCCAAGCGAGAAAGCTCTCCTTTGCTGATCGGATCGAAACGATGGTCCTTGAAAGCACTGAATTGGTGAAGGCACCATGAGTGATCTCGTTCCTCGGCCTGTCCACCGATTCCGGTCCAAGCCAAGTGACTGACCTGATAGAAGCGTACTCTCTCAGTCCTTCTCCGACAGACATTGCTTCAAAGTTCCCAATGCATCCTCGCAGTCGAGACGAGCCGGACGACCTCGATGTGATGTTCCAAGTCACAAAGAGAGGGCTGGAGCACACGCACGCCCTCAGCCCTAGCTAGCATCACGACACGGCATGAAGAAGCTCACAACTCCGCCGTCACATCAAATTCTGGCTGGATGGCTGACCCTCCTGTGAGCGCTGCGTTGATGATCTCAAAGCAATAGTAAGCGTGCTCCTTTAAGGCGCTGCCGGATGGAGGGGTCGTCATAAGGTGCGAAAATGCGGAAGGAGGCTAGATAACGGAGGCGTCGAGAGTTCTAATCGGCAGGTGGGTGTTCGAAAGGGCGAAAGGAGTAGGCGTCCGAAGGGAGATCTCCTTCAGATAGTCACACTCGCACGGACCATGCATGAGGGTCAGAAAGTTGAGAGATCACAGCTTGAACGACAACTAATTTCAAATCTTCTTGTCTACGGGACGGATCGTCACTCCTGGCTTGATGAGCACGCGGGGCATGGTCTGATCCCTGAGCACCGTCGACGTCGACCACTCGCCTCCCAGCGGCGTTCGGAGCTTGTGGTCGTGTTGGGCGGCGCTTGTGTACGGGAAGGGCAGGTCCTTGAGAAGGTACTTGGCGGCCTTCTTATCCTTCTTCTCGCTGATAATGACGTTCGAGTAACTGGCGTCCTTGCGCTGTTCGGGCTCAATACCTGGAATCTTGGTGATGAACTTCTTCGCGTTCCGCGCCTTCTTGACTCCCTTTCCTGACCACGCTCCCTGAATTCTTGACGTCGGTTAGTGACTCTTAACACTGTGGGAACTGAAGCAACGTACCCAGCCAGGAAGAGTGTTATCTTCCTCCTTCGGTGCATCACGCTCAATCTCTCTCCGCTTCTCAGCCTCGAAGTCCTGAGGTGGAGAGGGTCAGAAAAGTAGGCACAAAGCGGGAAGATCGCGAGATAACCCACTGCAACAACATCGTCTCCAGCAAACGCTTTAGCTACGAGCTCACGCTGCTTAAAGGCGGCCGGTCCGCGACCTCGCTGGGCGTCGTGCTGCTCCTCGTCGTCCTCATCTGAGGAGTCGTCGTCGTCTCCTCTGACAGCAACAGCCGATACCTTTTTACCGCCTCCGCTTGTCATCCGGGCTCCGGTAGTGAGTTGTGGGGCTGATGGCGCGTTCGCAAGAGCGAGTACGACCTCCGGGTCGATCTCAACCTGCGCGTCGTCCTTCTCCGCCTCACGAGCATCTGAGAGCTTCGACTTGTGACGGTCGACCTTGGCGGCTGAGCGACTAGCATCGCGAGAGTCTTTGCCGACGGTAGCCTTGTTCATCTTGCGTGAGACCTTGCCGGAAGAGGGCTGCGAGTCGTCGACGGCGAGCCATGGGTTCTCTTCGACTCTTGCCGCCGAGTCGCTAAGGGTGAGAGGAGATTGTCGCAACGAAGAGGCGGATGTGATTGCGAGGGGTCCGTTGAGTTTGGTGGTATGTTGTGTCGATTTGCTATTGGTTGCCACGGGTGGTGGCGGTGGCTATGAGAGTTCAAATATTAGAACCGCACGCCCGTCTCGCTTCCAAAAAAGATCTTACCTGAGCAGCTCCAGATGGACCAAAGACCATTCGACCGAGGTTTCCCTGTACCTGCGCCGACATTCCAGTCGGTTGATCGTCACCGCTGTCTTCCTCGTCCTCACGATCCGCTGCTTCGTCCATCAACTCCAGTCGTCGCCTGAGGTCATCGGCTTCGCCCTGCGTTTTACGCTCCCCGCGAGCAATGGCGTCCTTCATAAACTTCATGTTCAAGACTCCCTTGAGCTTCGGACCATTTGCGGCGGCCGCGGCGTCCTTGGCATCCAGGGATGCAAGCTCATCGAAGGCCGTTCCGCGAATGCGATCAAAGTCGGCATCCTCGGCGTCCTCCTCCTCGCTGCCACTGTCGTCAAATTCGTCTGGCTCGTCACCAGATTCGGCACCGGCGATACGTTTGCGCAGCTGTTCTCCACGCGCGACCATCTCACGAACGGCGGTGTTGCGCTCCTCGTCGAGTCCTTCGATGCCTCCAACAGACTTGGACCATCGCCCTCCCTTCGTCGAGTGCTTGAGAGTCACCCTCTCCCTCGCCCGTGCGATCTCCATCCGTGCTTTCTCCTCCGTAACCCTGTCGCCACCGTCGATCCTGTCGAGCTCCGCCATATCCTCGATGCTGAGATCCGGACCGCCCTCCTTGCCTTTTGCTCTTCGATGGATTCGTCGGAAAGCCTTAGACTTAATCTTCGATACACGCTTCGCTTTGCGCTCTGCTCGGAACATGAGGTCGCGTTGCTGACGAAGCTCGGCTTGTCGAGCGGCGACGTCGGCTGGGTCGAGGGAGGCGAGAGCTGCCTTCTCAGCCTTCTGGAGATCATGGGGTTGCATCTGACCGGCGACAAGGAGAGACTGAATTGATGCTTCGAGTGCGTTGGAAGGCTGCAAAATTAGAATATCAGGAGCACGAAGACGAATAAGGATCCTGCGATGCGACCCACCTGGAATTTGGCGCTCCACTCTGCGGCGTTGGGGTCCCGAGTTACATCTCCAGCGCCCCCCATCAATGGTAGTGTAAGGCGCTCATGTCGAGCACCCTCAACGCCGAGGCCGCTCTCTCCCTTCATCCTACGCACTGTCTCGTTCCACTTGTCCGTCTCCTCCTTCGTCTTCTCGTAAGCGACTTCACGCTCAATCTTGTCCTGAAGACGGGCGGGGAGCGGTGCCGCAAGGGGACCGGCAGCTTTGAGATGAGAGTTGGCGGTGGATTTGGATGTGGAGGCGGCGGATGCGGCGGCGAGAGGCTTGAGTGACTTGCGAAGGGCGGCGAGTCGCGGATTTTTGGAACCAGCAAACGAAGCCAAGAGGTCGTCCAGATTCACTTTGTCTGGTAGTAAAATCAAGGTCAGAGGTAGGGCCAGGAACTCTCGAAACAAACGAACCCTGGACGGTACCGTCTGGCGCGGAAACGGCAACGAATTCACCCTCCGGGTAAGCCTCTGTGCGTTCCTTCAGCACAACACGCTTCTTTTTCTTTCCACCCTCTTCTTCGTCTGAGATCTTGCGCTTTTTGCTTTCCAACCCCTCGACGAAAGAACTAAGTTTGTCGAGCGCCCCAGCGTACTCCGAATCATCCGAGTCATCCCCGTCCTCCATGGCTTCATTGGAGTCATTAGACTCGTCTGAATCTTCGTCTGAATCTTCACTGTCGTATTCGCCATCGTCCAAGACTTGAGCTAGGTCATAGTAACCTTCGCCATCTTCATCGTCCATATCCACTTCGTCTTCATCCAGGTCGATATCGGTAGGTTGGTCGGAGCGTCCGCGAGCCTGAGGGGAAAATATGAGGTTCCTTCATAAAAGCAGACGAACATGCTTCGCACCTTCCCTTTTCCCTTGTTCGGTTTTGCAGGCATGTCCTCCTCATCCTCAAAGGCTTCATCACTGTCGATCTCCTCATCATCTTCGCTCCTGACGCCACCATCACTCCCACCCATATAAAGCCCTTCCATCTTAGCTCCACCCATGTCTAGCGCATCTTCATCCCCATCACTACCGTCCGATTCCGATTCCGAGTCCGAGTCCTCCGCCTTGCCCTTTCCTTTGCTCTTGGATTTCAGCGGAGCTTTCTGTGGGCGAGATTCTGGATCCACATCTCCTCGAGGACGTTTGATTGACGAAGAATAGGAATAGACGTCGAGAGGTGCGGCTGAGGTGGAGGCAGTAGGTTTGGTGGACTTGCTTGCCTTGGCCTTGCTTTTCCCCGGGCTCGACTTTGCTTTGAAGGAAGCCGGCTTGGACTTTTGTGCAGGCTGCCTTCCTTGGCGGGGGGCGTGAGGTCCCATGTCGGGCTTTGTTGTCGTCGTTGCAAGGCTGCAAGAAAAGTCTAAGGGCAACGGGTTGTCGGCGGAGAATAAAAGATAGGGGCTAGCTCATTCTTTTGGCGCGTCGGATCGGGAAGGGCCTTCTTCTCACAGGACCGTGCACATGCACATCAACGACGTTTCTGAGACTGGTGTCCCGAGACGCTGCTAACCCGGAAATGGGTTGCTCTGCTTGTTGACAACCCTAAGCTCCTACCTCGCCAACTTGCAACCGGGGTTGGGACCCCAGACAACATTTTCATGCGGCTGTAGGGATTATCAACATTTTCCAGACTTATTTCACCTCAACCTCTCTGCTCTCCACATCTCTCAACGTGCCTGCTTGACTTTTCTGTCACCTCCCACCCACCATCACCGCTAGCGCCTTGCACACTCACGACCTCCCGCCTGTCGCCACTGTTCGCTACCGTTCAAACCTCGTCAAGAATGCGCATCAGAACGATCTCCAGCCCCCGGCCTATCGAGCCAATAGCTTATCTTCCCCCGAAGTTCGATCACCGTCCCTCTACGTCAACGATCGTAAGTCGACTATTTCTTAACGGCCTGGTTGGCGGCTGCAGAGGGTTCAATGATGAGCTATCCTGTTCGTTCTTTCACTGACATTTTCTTTCTCGGAATCCGCTCTCTATTCTCAACCCTGCCGTATGGTCTGTTGAAACAGAGCATGCCTCTCTTCAAAAAGCGCTGGTCTTCGTTGCCGTCGCTACCATTCAAACCGTCGTCTCGTCCCGGCTCACCGGCGCCTTCCCCTGCCCTCGCCGACTTAGAAAATCACTTCACGCCGAATACCCTGTACTCAAACATACCATCTGCCCAGTCGCCATCTTCCTCCCTCCAATCCTCTCCCCAGATACCGGCATCGCCTCGCGTGTTCAAAATCAAGCGCAAACCTGTCCCGAGCATCTACGACCTGCCAGTTCAAGTCAGTACAGAAGTAAAGGATATAGCGAAAAGTTTCGGGCCACTCGAGCGTCACTTTGCCGTCCTCAATTGTTCGGACGATGTGAGGGGGGCGAATGTCGAGGGCGTCCCATGCTACGAGGTCCGACTGACGGAAGACAATTATTCGTCGCCTCCGAGGACCTACACGAGCGACGACGATTGCTCAATTACCAGCCGCTTTGGTGCGGTTCGTCGGAATGCGATTCGGAGGAACTCAGGTCCTTCGCCACCACGAACGAACACTCGCCGTACACCCTCTTCCATTTCGTCCGCCTCGTCCTTCTTCTCTTCGTCCTCCAGCTCTTCGCTCATAAACGACTACATCCCAAACAATCGTCACTCCGACACTCCTGAACCCTTGGATCCACAGGAATTCTCGTCCGACGAATCGCGGGCCTCTACACCCGGTCCATTCACACCCACGCTCGATTCCCCCGCTTCCTTCGTAGAAGAAAAGTCTTCATACTTCTCGACGTTGGACTCGAACAGCCTTTGCCCTGGGAGCCCGACAGAACTCGAGCCGCTACGACCACGCTGCGCCTCCCCTTTGATCATGACACCAACGCGAGTGCATGCTTTCGGAGGTACTTATTTCCTCTCCCCGTGGGGAGATCATAGCGTAAATGAGAAGCTGGGCGGCGGAAGCGACGATGATGAGATTTTGGAGATTCGGTGACGGTAGACGGGCAGCAAAGCAGGGAGGTTATGTTGGGCTCCGAGTCCGGAAGCTATTTTTGTGAATCATCTGTAACCTAGTAGCAAGAGAAGTTAGATCTGTTCAATACCATACAGAGCGTGGATATGGGTTTAATCCGAGATTGATGTATTGATAGGCAAAAATAAAATTTGATGACGTTCGGCTGGAGTCCGCGGACCAAAACAAACGCCACCAAAGCTTCCCAATTAGCCTCATTTATTTGTAGAAAAGAACCTTAGGTTGGTCTGTCGCTGGTACACTTCAGGTACTACACATAATGTACATACTCAGCGGTACGACCGGATATTCTGAATGGCTTAAGTGTCGCCAGAACGCGCTCTCGCAAGTTTGGCTGTCATCGCCCAGACAGACTGAACTTGTACCGCTGCATGTCGAAGCCATAATAACTCAAGGGTGCTTACCTAAATTATCGGCACTCTGTCGGCTGACCGATACCTGCAGCCTCCCGCTTCGACTTCCTCGACCTCCAGGCCTTCCAATTTGGCTCGGATTGCGTTGGCTTACGCAGCTTTCATTGCATTCAGCGGTACAAACCTTACAACACATCAAACTGGCGATAGTCGAGACAAAGACAATGCCAGCTTATCTTAAATTTCGTTCGGTCCATGCGCGGTCCAGAGAAGGTCGAAGTCATTGTTTCGGTCAAGGGTGACCGCGTTCCTGTCTTCTCGTCGCCGCTTTCGGCATTAAACGCGTTGGGCGCCTACTATCTTCCGTCCCACTTGAAAACGTAGCCAGAGCCCGGAACGAAATGTCTAATGACCAACTGCGTATTCCCCGGCCTCTCACCCAAACGTCAAGTACACCTGTTTACGGGTCACCCTTCCACCAGGCTGCCCAGTGCGTACTGAAAGACGCCGACGATGGCACCCGGATTTCTCTCGGTCGCATTCAACAAAAACTCCGCAAGCCCCAATAGTCAAGGTCCTGACCCCAGCTCTCGTAGTGGAGAGTTGGAGAGGTCGCCGAGGAAAATGGTGAAGACCCGCGTGAGTAATGCTCGGATGATGATGGCTTGCGACGAACTGCAGTACTGACTTATATCGTTGTCCATAGTCTGGCAGCATTTGGAAGTCATTTACAACCCCATCTCCAACACCATCTCCTCCCATCACCGACGCAAATGCTCGCCGCGCTTACCCCTCCACAACTTCAGCACCTCCTCCCGCTGCCACCTTGCCCGACCGTCGACGCTCTCTCGCGGTCGTATCTTCCAACCAACCATCGGCAGACAAAGGTCCGAGACGTCCCAGCTTGGCTCTCGGAAAGCTGTCGTTCCGAAGGTCTGTGTACTCGTCGTCCGCGACTGTGCAGAAGGTCGACCCCTTGCCGACCGTCACAAAGTGGCAGGGAGGGGCCGCCTGGAAGGACTCAGAACATCATGTGTCGTACATTCCGCTGACCCTTGATGGTCTCGGCATTGGAGTCGAGGAGGAAAAATACGAGCGGGCGATGTCCCCCCTACTCCCAAGGATCCCCTCCCCTAGGCCTCGGCCTCTATCTTCAAAAGTCGACGGTCATGCCTACTACAACGCTTTGGCGCCAGCTATGACATACAGTCCTACTCCTATGCCGCAAGAAAATGCTTTCGAACCCCTGCGACCAACCATCACGTCGAGATCTCGTCCTAGCTCCGGGACTTCCCCAGGCGGCAACAGGCTCCTTCGAGCACCAGTGGGCCAGAGTACGATTCCGTTCATCCCGAGTAGCAGCACAGCGTACCGAGCGCAAAGCTCCTCCACCTCATCTTCTACTCGCACCTCACGCTCGGATTTCAACGCTCGACCAGAAAGCTCTGTTACGTCGACGAGTGGAAATTCGGCCACCAACGACGACTACGACGACATTCCACCTCCTGTTCCTACTAAGGCAAACAACCGCCGATCAGTATTGCTAGACTCCCAGGCAAAGTCCTCTGCGAATATAGTCCCGCCACCAAATCGAGCAGGTGCTCGCGAAGCCACCCATCGCACCCCGACAAAGGCCAGTTCGTTCCCGGTTGGGAAGCGGAGATCTTTCGACGCGTCGTCCTCTACAAAGCGACTCTCTTCTTACGAAAATCTGAGGCTGAAAAGGATGTCTATCGCCGACATCGCGCGACGCCGTCCATCAGTTGTCGACACGGACAAAAAGCCACTCCCAGACCCAGGAGGCTCGATGTACGTCTTGCGCCCTACCGTCGACCAAAGTACGCAAACGCCGGACTGGGACCCACCTCCTCCACCTCCCCCTCCTCGCAACTTGCCAGATCTCAAATCTTACAGCCACTTCCGCCGCCAACTGGAAGAGGTACATCACTCTTCGCAACGTGCAGCGACTGTCATGGGCACTCCTTCTTCCGTGTACCCTCCCTCACCTTCAGTCTACTCCGTTCGCTCGATGGCTTGGAACAATCAAGCATCTCGAGCGCCTTCCATCTTCGACTCGGACGGTTACGGGGACGACACAGCGCCCGAAACACCAGTCATCATGACAGCTTTCCGACAGCAGAGTTCAACTTTACCCCCCGAGCTACCAGTCCTTCATCCCAATCTGGCGGCACTCTACGGAGCGAAGACATCGCAAAGCACTCTGGCGCCGGCTCTCGCTGTTCACGATGAGAGTGACGAGCCGACAACGCCAAGGATGGGTTCTCCCCGAGCCCTTACTTATTCACCTCCTCCTTCTCCTCCCCCCGTCGCTTCGTCGAACCCTAGACGCTACGGATCAGTAAGCTACGCGTGGGAAGCTCCACCAGAGAAATCCGCCTGGACCATCGCCAATTCTCTTCGTCGACGGTCGGTTGCTTCTGTGCCAAATCTACCGTTGCCCTCCACAGACCTCCACGACCCATCAAAACCCTTTGCGCCGCTCATTCTTCGCACTCGCTCGGCTCCATCACACCCCATACAAATCTCCAGTCCTATCCTCGAGGTTGAAGTTCCTCCCACTCCTACTCTATCTCCACCATTGCCATCTCCTTCACGATTCCTCGACCTCGAGCCTCCCGTCGCGATGCCACAACAACGTCGAAGAGCTTCGCAGCCTAACCTTGGATTGTCGAAGGCGAACCGCGAACATATGGCACTCACGAGGGCAGAGAAGGGAAGGTCGTTCTTCCTCGTTCAAGCGCTGAATAATCAAGTACGACCGACGGAGCAGATTGAGTCGCACTTTTGTGATAGCAGTGTCGAAGGGACGGAGGAGAGCGATGGGGAGGACGAGAGTGTTTGTTGAAAAAGGCTGAGCGGAATCACCACTGTTTTATCATCCGTGTTGTAGTTTGTCAAAGAAATGCACAGGCTTCTGTTTACCAATCCGAATGAACGCGAAAACCGAACTGGAATTCGATTCCAGAGAAGTACGAAAGTCTGGGATTTGATCAATTGATCAAGAAAAGAAGAGAAGAGCCACAACTATGGTGTAACAAAACCTCAACCTAGACAACGCACTCCCTCATTCGACCCGCACCGAAAGTCTTCGCCCGTTGTGGTGTCGGGGCGATAATAGCAGGGCTGTGGGAAAATCCGGGTAAGTATTAGCGGACGAACTCGAAAATGAAGAAGAGCGAGATCAAACATACTGGAGTAGGTCGTGCATGTCCCTAATTTGCTCCGCCTGCCGAAATCAAGATCAGTAAAGTCAACGACATTGAGCAGGACTGAAGATAACGTACCTTGAGCTCAAGCGTATCAATGCTCTCCTTCAGGTGATTCGAAAGAACTTTGCGCTTGACGCCTTCGACCCTCGAATCCATTCCTCGATACTCATTCGAAAGCTCGACGTAAATCCTGCCCGGCCCAACGTCAGTAAAAGAAAAACTCTTCCACCCGAGCCCAAGAAGTATAGGTAATACCTCTTATGAGCCTCAAAGTCCTCTTCCAAAACTTTCAAAGCTCTATCCACCGTCGCCTGTCGGTCCTTCCTCGATTTCTGCTGAGCCATAACAACCGGCACCGTCTCCTCCCTCTCAATCTGAACTTCCACATCCGCCTCATACTCTGTTTCCGACTTCGTCCCAACCGTTTCCGGTACCGGTACTCTCTGTAATTTCGGTGGCGCAGATCCAAAAGCTCTCTGTTCCGATCTCCCAGTCCCAGTGCGTCTTTTCCTACAGATCGTGCATAGATCGGCGGAAGAATTGACAGCTTTTACGGAATCAAAGACTCGTTCGGCTCGCGCGTCGAGTTCGTCCGAAGAGCGGGATTGGTATTCTGCGGAGTGGTGCGATGAGGCGGCTTGGTGGTGCACTTCTTTTGGCCGCTCCTGTGGTCGGGAGGTGGCGTGGTGATGAGGTGTTCGAGAGCTGAGGTGCGAATCGTAGGATTCGTGGTGTCGCGGTGCGACGGGAGGAGAAGGTCGTCTGGTCGGGAGCGGGGCGGTGGAAGGTCGAGTTGGGGCTTCAAAGTTTGCAAAGTGAGTTTGTTGTTTTTGACGGCGTTGCTAAATCAGAGAGGGGATGATTAGTGAGATGATTAGAGAGCGAAAAAGCTGTAGACGCCGAAGAAAGGCTTACCTCTTTGGGTGGGGAAGGCTTGTGCTGATGAGGTTGAGGTGAAGAAGTCCTCGCGGCTTCCTTCAAGATACTTTGACGAAGCTGTTCAATCTCCTCTCGCTGTTGCCATCAACTCCAGTCAACTTCTCTTCACTGCCACATAAAGCTGAAGGAAGAAAGGCACGCACACTATGAAAGCTTCTCTCACTCTGAGGCGTTCCGGGCCCCGTCCTCTTTCCAAACGCATAAGTCCTATTCGCTCTCGGCGTCCTATCCGGATCCTCCACTCCAACCGATCCCGAGCCCTCTTTCCTTCCCGCCTTATACCCCTCTGTATAACTCTCACTCATCCTAGCCTGAGTCACCGGCGCCGGCGCTGGACTTCTCCTCCCGCGTTCCTCCCTCCCCATGCTTCTCCTCGCCATCCCCTCCAAAACCTCCGGTTCCCTCTGTCTCTGTTCCATACTCCTCTTTCTCTCTTCCTCTTCTTTCTCCCATTCTACAGCCGCATGAGCTTCTCTCTCTCGAACGAGTTCGTCGACTACATTTCGGACGGCTTCAACTTCTGCTCCGAGATCGTCTAGACCCGTGCGGAGGGAGGATACTTCGGCTTCGAGAGCTTGGACTGGGAGATGGGTGGCGGAGGAGGATTCACGTTGGTGGGCGTGGAGTTCGTTTAGTGCTTCGGTGTGGGATTTCAAAGAGTGCGCGAGATGAGCGACTTGGGAACGAAGGCGGGTGACTTCGTCTTCGAGGCCTGCGCGCGAAAGTTCGTCAGTCAAGATTCCAAAAGGGAGTAGGAAAGAACTAACCCTGTCGCCTATCTTGTTCCTCTTGAAGCTTTTCTTGCCAATCATCCCCAATAGCTTCCCTCGCAACCGAAGGCGCTCTCACAGAAGCTTCATGTTCCTCGTCCTGTAATTTCGTTTCCAACTCTCTCACTCTCGCCGCTGAGAGGGAATTTTCCCGCTCTAATCTTGCCAGTCTTTCCTTCAGCTGACTGAGGGCACCATTGATCACTGCTTCTGCAAGAAGTTGTGAGAATGGGAGTTAGTCACGTGCGCAGACTGGACGCGGGTCGGTCACATCAAGGCGTACCATCTGAAGTTGCGGCGCCTGGAGCTACTGCATAATGACCTCTTGCTTTCAGAGGACTTCTCAAGCCTTCCGTAATGCCAGTCACATCAGGCAATCTCATCCTCCCCGCGCTTTGAGGTGCGGCCGTTGTTTGACGCGAATTGTTTGGCGCTCTAACGGTAGCCGGTGATAGCGGAGAAGAAGTAAAGTACGGACGATGAACGGTAGGAATTGTAGTAGAGTGTAAATTTGCGAAAGTAGGACGAGGACGAAAAGAAGGAGAGGGACCGGGAGGACGGTTCTCGTCGTTGAACACTGCTGGGTTTACGCGCATTGCTGAAGTGGGAGGAGCAGGGGAGGGGAGTGCGATAGAAGAAGGTGGAGGAGGATGTTTGAAGAATTGAGTTCTTGCGAAAGAAAGAGGCGGGTTGGAAGCTGGAGGGGGAGGTGTTGGAGCTTTGTTGTTGTTGTTTTGTTGACGAGCTGTTGGAGGCGAGGCGAGCGACTCGGCGCCGCCGCGGACTGTTTGGTAGGTCAAACTACGCTCTTGAAGATCCTCCTCATCTTCTGATTGACTTGCAGAAGAGCCATCGTGGTGATGATCGAGATGCGAGTTTGGCCTCCCAGCTGCTGGACCCGGTGCCATTCCCCTCGAGCCTGCCATTCCAATCCTTAGCGAGAAATCATCTCCAAGACTTTCACTTCCCGACTCAGTAGTCTCATCTGCTATCCTATCGGCAAAAGATCTCATGGCGGAAGGAGCGTCCACATCCGACATGTCGCCGTAGCCGACGCTTTCGCCCGATTGTGATTGTGAACTACTTTGCTCTGATTGAGAACGTTGGCCTAGTTCGCCCATACCTCGACGAATTTCTTCTTCGAGAGTACGTCGTTTACGCTCTGTGCCGTCTGTTTGTATTTCTAGGTGATCGAGATTGAGGTCGTTTGTGTTGATGTCTGGAATGTTGAGTTGTCTTCCGCTAGAGTGAGCGAGAGGTCGAAGGGCGGGTTGTGGTTGAGTGGTTGTTGCAATGAATGGTTTGAAAGTATTGCGAGAGTTTCGAAAGTCTCCAGAGAGGGAGGAACGAGATCTTGCTGGTTTTAGACTTGTGATTATTGAAGAATGACCAGAGGAAGGAGCTGGAGTTGGAGTGTCGAGAGTTATGTGAGATTGTCGTCGAAGTTGAGCTGGTGTATGAGAAGATAACATCCTTGGCTCTGGGGCAGACTGTAAGGGACGGTGAAGGTAAGCGGAGAGTACGGCGAGCGAGGTTGACATTGTTGAATCACTTACGGTGACCGCACTGTGGCCGCCAGTCAGGTATAAAAAGTGGGCGGGGTAGGAAGTGAAGAGATAAAGCGAAGTGTGTTTTGTGAGGTTTAATCGCAGGGGGTTGTGACGAGAGCCTCAAACTCAAGAAAACAAAGCGTTCTCGAGGCGAAGTTGGCTCCAATTCCGGTTCAACTTCCGGATTCACGTGACCCCAACTTGAACGTTTTTGGGTACCGCAACTCACACTTCCCCTTCACGCAATCATGTCAACTTTTACTTATGTCATCGGTGAGCATTCTTCACGACTTGGAAACTGCAGCAAGACTGACCAGGCTGGCCTGACAGAACACATGGAGCCAGATGAATCTGACGCTTCCTTCCCACCATGGGTTTCACTCGAAGTACCTCCATCCATTCAATCCACTCTCCCGCACCTTAACCCGCACTAACCCCAAACTCAACTCAACTCAGTATTCCCAAATGGTCAAAGTAACCTCCCCCTCCGGTTCCCGAGTAATCTTCTCCTCCCTCTCCCCAACTTCAACAACTTCTCTCTCCGACCTCCTCACTAAAAAAGGCGCAAACTCCAAAGACTTCAAAGTTGATTCGAGAGCCGTTTTGGAATTGATGAAAGATGAGGGGGTTGATATTAGGAGAGTTTGTTTATTGGACCCGAGGGCGGAGAAGGAAATCGCGCCGGAGGATGGGGAGGAGTTTGATTGGTTTTTGTGAGTTCATTTTGAGAAGGTGCGGGGGCGGTGCGGATGGGTGCTGATGGATTGGGAATGGGAAAGGTTCGGTGGGATCCTGGGGGATGATCCACCACGAGGTGAGTTGCTTCCTTCTCATCTCCAAACTCGATCGTGCTCATCGTTGACCGTCCAACAGACCGCACTGGAGAGCTTCGCCGACTAGGCTTTCCCACTCGCCATCTCGGTCCAATCCAAATGACTACAGACACAGCTCTCAATGTCACAAAGATCTGCGTACAGGACAAGAGTGCGTCTTACAGCTTTACCCCTCCACTCTTTGCTCTAGTGCTGATCCTCCTGCTGGGTACCAGTCCGACTCTCCGACATCCCCTTTGTCGACACTCCCAACATTAAATTCGATGAAGTAGAATCTGTCGACATGCCATTCCGATATGTTACCGACTCAAAGGGAGAACCCATCTTGCCCGATGGCATGAGGCAGTTGCTACAGGATGATATGAACAAGAGTTTCGATGAGGTGGATGATGATGAGGAGTGATAATTAACATCTTTAGGAGAAGTAGTCAGTCAGTGGAAATTGTAAAAGAATGTAAAAACGTCGCATTCATTTCTGGGTTCGTTAGACAAAATATTGGGAGATTCGTGCGGTATACAATGGGGATGTATAATGAACAAAAGACTTAGTAGTGTGTGTGTATCTATACAAGAGGACTCCCCTTTCATACTATCTCCCCTCTTCTTTCCAACTAAATTAAGAGTCCTCCTCTCCAATATACACATCTCCCACCCGTCGCCGTGACCTCACTGCAGCGTCGGAGTACCAGTCGGCGTAGCTCTCGAATTCTTTCTCCTAAAAATTCCCTTTTTCCTCCCACCTCCATCTCCACTTCCACCAAAAGGGTCATCCCCACCAAAACTGAAGCTTTGTAAAATAGCTCCCGCAGTCGAAGGTCGTCGACCTGCTCCAGATTGTTGACTCGAATCACTCCCTTTACTAGTTCTACTACTTTGATTCGACATTCGAATAGAGGTGGGCATTGGGAGGGGAGGGGAAGCTGATGAGAAGGGGTTGTTGAAGAATGAAGTTGGTGTGGTTGCTGCTGCTGCTGCTGCTGGTGCTCCGTCTTCGAGTGGTCGATTCGTCGAACTTGGACGGGAAGGTGTTGGAGAAGTAGGTAGAGGTTCCTGTTCCTCCTCCTTCGTTCGATGATTCTTCGAGCTCGTCCTAGACCTCGGTTTCGTCGAAGAAGGAAATGCGTAATCCAACGGAGTCGTCTCGCCCACGCTGACCTTCGTAGGCTCGATCGCATCCCCAAAGTCAAGCTTCAGCGGTCCCGCTTTTTCTTCTCCACCATCTCCCACTCCCCGCTCCTCCAAAGTCAAGAAATCCTCCGCCGACAATCCAGAAATCGAGCTTCTAGGATTATCATCCCCTGGTGAAATCGTGAAACTCCTATGACTCCTTCGCGAAGCCAAAGAACCTCTAGGACTAGCCGGCAAAGACGTCGTAGTAATCGGCGGCACGGCTCTAATATGAATCTCTTCTACGCTTTGTTGACGTTTTGGAGGAGGAGTTTGAGGAGGTACGACGACATCGTGGGACGATGCTGAAAATCCAGACCAGCCACTACCTCCTCGTGCTGTAGCTGCTCGAGGACGGAGTCGAGTGGATCCAGAGTCACCATTATTGTGGGTAGTGCGGATTTTGACAGCTGCGACTAATCCGCCGCCTCGTCGTTGAGCTTCCTCGTGGACGTCTACGCAACGATCTGAAAATTCTCCGAGGCGGGAAGAACGACTCGCTCGAGAGCTCGCTCTTGATGCATCGTCGGCTCGTCCATCTGAACTTGCCGGCCCGCCTCGATCACATGCTGCTCGAGCCATATGAGAAGCGAGGAGTCCTAGATCTCGAGGAAGGTCAATGAGATGAGGTAGAAGAGGGACGCCTTCTCGAATGGCGGGCGAGAGCGAGTTACGAAGTCGATAAGGGGCGAGGTAGCTAGCTGAGCTGGGCGAAGTCCATTCGAAGCGAGCTGTAGGTGATGGAGTTGAGATGTTGTCGATAAAGTCGACAAAGGCGGAGGTGTGGTCTTGAACGAATCCGTTCATGGGGAACATCCAAGGCTCTTTTTGCCCAAAGGTTGAGAAGTTTGCGAGTCCTTGCAATGTCTTGGCGATGAGCGTCAAACTTCGTTGAGCTTTCGAATCCGGTGGGTGGGGAACGAGAGAAAATAGTTTCGGGTTGAGGACGGCGGGAACGAAGAACCGAAGAAAAATGAAGGCGCTGACGGAGGTCGATCGCATCTTGTAATGCTCCTCGCCGTACTTGGCAAACACGATGCGCTGGATGTGGGCGAAAATCATTCGGACCTCGCTAAAGAAGAGGAATCATGGGGCGTCAGTCGATGCCTCCAACCCTCACAGTCAGGGGAAAAAGGGGGATGCGACTCACTTGGGACATTTTTCTCGTGCAGAGTACATTCGGTTCCAAACCTCTGTCGTCCACTCCCGAAGGTGATTCACATTATTCTGGATGTCTTTTTCCTTGACCCCAGACTTCATCCTCGAAGGATCAATCTCAATCTCAACCTTGTCCGCACAAATCTTTCGAACAGTTTCCCCGATTGAAAGCTCGAGGTACTCTGCTCCAACGAGGCGAAGGTATAGCTCGACTGATTTTGTGAGGATGCTGTTACCGCGGAAGAGAATGGCGGCAGACTTAATGTCGCCGTCGATCTCTTGTTCGGCTAATCGAAGAATGCGAGGGAGAAGCTGTGACTCGGCTTGGTAAATTCGAAGGAGAATCTTGGCGACTTCTTCGAGGTCGGCTGGGAATTCGTGAGCGATGCCAGTGGTGAGCGCAGCGTCGACATCGTCGGTGAGTAGCTGAAGTTACGTTGGAGAATTAGTTGCAATTTTTACCGCGAAAAACCCCACTGCAACTCACTTCAAGGATCGGAGCGTATTCCGAGCTGGGAAGAACGACTTCTTCGTCAACTTTGACAGTGAGACTCAGTTCACCAACTGTATCCGTTGACCTGCTCCTCGTATCGTACGATAGCGGCTTCACTGGCCACCAATCTTCCACGGGCTCGGCTCGGGGGTGATCTGGGACTCGGATGATACTCAGCCCGACGAGAGTTGGCCGAGAGCTTTTGTGACTTTGAAAGACTCTGATCGTTAATGGTTGAGTTATTGGTGGGAGGTCCCTGCGAAAGATAGAAGTATCAGTAAGTGGATCAAAGATACTCATTGCGAAGAAACAGGGAAAATAACTCACGAGAACGTAAAGCACTCATTCCAAAACGGCGAAGTCGTCCCCTTCCTAATCGACGTCCTAGCGAGCGCATCTCCATCCATCGAGATCTCGCAAAATGTGTCCATCCCTTGCGAAGAATCTCCATTATCCCTCGAGTTGTCTCCCCGATGAAGGCGCATAGCCGGTGGAGCGTTCGCTCTGCTCGGTGAAGGGTTGTCGCTTACTCCTCCCCCTCCCGAAGTGGTGGACAGCGGGAAGCTCTCAATAGAAGCTGAAGAGCCTGAACCTTCGCGACCCACGTCTGGCCTGCGCTCCAAGCTCGACTTTGATGCTGGTCGAACAATCTCGGTACCTTGCTCCCCGATTCCTCGACCTTCATTTATCGATATCGTGATACTCCGAAAGATCCTACATCTCTGATCCGGTACTTCCTCACCCGGATCCGAATCGTCTCCATCCGAGCCATCTAAGTTTGGATCGTTCTCCAGTGCGTCTTGTAATGATGATTTTGCTCCACTGTAAAATTCCGGTCTGGCGAAACAATGCGCCATGACGAGCCAGGATTGACAAGTGACAATCGAAGGCATACATATGTATAACGGGTCGTCCGAGGAGGTTCGCGAGCCGTTGAGGGGAGAAGAGGAGGAGGAGGAGGTTCGAGAAGGCTTGGTTTGGAGTCCGGGAGTTTGGGGAGATGCTTGTCGTCGGTGGATCACAAGACAGTTTGGGCGGCCGAAAAGGGAGGGATCGACAAGTCGAACGTCGGTGCGAAGGACGGAGGGGAGATGAATAGAATGGAGGATGACGGTGTCCTGATCAAGTGCGTTTGTAAGCGTAGTCAACTCGGCAATTCTTTATTAAGTATCTGCTTACCTCGCTGAAAACGCGAAAATAACCATCGTCTCGCATCACCCCAGTCACCTTTCTCCAGGACCCCTCTTTCGTCGACGAAGATGGACCGACCCCAAACGAGGCCTTTCCTGATTTTCCTTTCGAGTCATCGAGATTGATGTCCGCAGATAGCAGCTGGGAAGAGTCGCGTTTTCCCATCTTCCTTTTCATCGCAGCGGGAACCTTTTCAGTCCCGAGAAGGGTCAGCTCAGTCGCCGAAAATTTGATGTAAAATGAGCAGACGAACCTCGCGCATAAGAGGCGTCTTCGAAAGCATCCCGAACGATGCTTTCTCTCGCTGCCATATCCAGCATGTTTGACTCCATTCCTTCAGTTCCCGCTGCCTCGGCCTGATGATATCTCTATCACGGTCCCTCGATTCCCTCCCAGAGCCTCCCATCGGGGGAGCAAGACCACTCTGGCTTCCTCCGGGGCTACTTGTATTTGACCAAATGGCACCACCAAACAAAGAGGGCATAGACGCGGTGCTCTTCGCAGATGCGATGCTCCTCGTTTCGCTGTCGTCCTGCGGTGAAGGTATTGGAGGTCCAGCTACACCATTGCCCGTACTTCCTCTGCTATGATTTGAGTTAAGCCGAGGCCTCGACTCGACGTCCGAACCTGACGACGGTCCAGCTCCTGCGATACCCAAACCTTCGTAACTACTGCTAGCTCGAAGTTGATTCGCGGTTTGCTCAATCTCATGCCGCAGCCTTAAGCTCCTCAAGCTGCTCCCTTGTGAGCTTCTCGAAATGAGAGAACGACGGTCATCGTCCAACATCGTGCGACCACCCCCACCCGCTGCCGCCGACCCTCCGCTCTTTGTCCGCGTACGAAGTAGATCTCCAGTCCACCGCGTGGCAGAATCTCCTTCTGATGGAGAACTCGGACCAGAGTCCATGGCATCTCTAAAGAAAGCGAGGTCCTCCATCGGTAATCGCTCATTACGGGCGGACCTTGGTTGAAGGCGGTTAGGTGAAGATGGATTGGATTGGGATGAAGGAAAGTTGGGAGACCGTGCTGGTGACCGGACCGGGAATGGAGATGATGAAGTAGAGAGGCTCGACCAGGTAGAATCGCGGTTTACTATGGGTGTTCTAGGCGAATAGTCGGGAATGTCGTCGTCGGGTGGGTGGGAGACCCGGCTCCACTCGCCCGCGCTAACGGAGGGAGTTATGGAGCCATGCGCACTTGCTATGGAATGAATGGACAGTGCAGACGGGGATCGATTTGATAATTGGGAGTTTGAAGAGCTGCGAGAGAGGTGACCGGTGCTGCTGGTGGGAGGATTGAGGGATGGATGTGGGCTGCTCGTTCGAGAGATTGGGCGACCAGGGAAAGCGGAAGATATTGGTCGGTGTTGATTTGACCCATTCGATGAGCTAGAGTGACGATTGGATTTGTCGGAAGGGCCATCGTCCATGCCCGCCATGAGCGACTCGAGGGCGTCTGTGCGGGTAGTTGGCGTGGGGCGGATTAGGGACGAATAAAGTCAGCAATGGTACGGCGTACAGCTTGATGTTGCGTGGAGTTCCTCGACCTCACGATACCCAACATAAGAGCTCCGCCCGCGAATAATGGCAGGGCCAGCTGAGCTCCGTTTAAGAGTGGGCGGGGCGCACCCTCATCGCGTTCCGGTTGTTGACAGCCTCTCAGAAGATGCTCGCGAGCCAGATAGCGACTGGTGACTGGAGTGAGTTCAAACTCACGAAGGTCTGCCTTAGTAATCTTTGGCGCATCCCTGGGCATGGCTCAGCCTGGCGCTGTCCACCTTGCGAGCCGGTTGTCGTTGCGTTTGGATTGTCCAACTCCGTTGCGTTTCGAGTGGTTGCTAGGGTAGGAGTGAGACTTCGAAGATACAAGTGCCGAACTGGGATGCGATCCGGGGTGTGTTTAGTGAATGTATTTTGTCGTGAGTGTTTGCTGGAGCAGATTGATTTTGAGTTGATGAGGAGGGTCGAGCTCAGCTTGTAGTGCACCGGTGGATGATGAGGGCGGTAGGCAGGTTATGGCGAGAGGATTCCGCTTGAGCTTAACTTATGCCACGGGCACACTATCTTGCAGCTGAAAGTTGTAGGTGGAGTGCAGCTGAGGGAGGCGTTCTGTTTCGACCCTCCTCTCGAAACTCGAGGCAACGGCGCAGATATCCGATTTCACTTCGTTTTGCACACCCATCCTCTCTTCAGTGTTTTTTTCTTTTGAACTTTCCAAACTGACACAAATGTTGTCCCCTCGAAAGTAAAAGTAACCTGAGATAAGGTAAGGTAAGGTTAATTTCACTAGCTACTTAAAGCACAACCCCCACCCATCCTTAACTCCAAGCCCCTCCCAGGACCTGGGTCTCCGAATGACAGCCGGTGAAATTCTGCAGCAAAAGCTGAATATGTTTGAAATCTAAGAAGTTTTTTGGGCATAGGCATAGGTGCATAGTCATAAAGCATAAGGTTTTGTCGTTTCTAGTAATGGTAACAGCGCGCGTTGGCCTGTTGTACCATTCGTCAAAACCCGCTGTAAT
>JASZXU010000387.1:0-23235 GCA_035521515.1 Phenoliferia sp. Uapishka_3 | reverse complement strand
GAGAGTGGGGAGGTAAGAGAGGAAGGGTGGGAAGACTACGGGGCCGAGGGATTGGGAGAGTCGGTCGAGAGAACCTTCGGCGCTGGGAGGTGGATTTTATTAGTGTGGATGAATGAGGAAGGGAGTGGAGGAAGGGACGTACATGACAGACATGGTTTCTTCGTCATCGTCGTTAAATTGCTCACTTTTAAGCCAGTCGGAATCTTCAGATTGCTCGCCCATGAGGTTGAGAAGAACAGGGACTAGCTTTCGTGAGAATTCGACGAAAGACTTAGTCATTGATGGAGCAGTCTCAGCAATAGACAATAGGAGTCTGCGTAGCTCCTTCTTTTCAGCACTCAATCCGCAAAGGACCGTAATGCAGGGACTCACTCAAGAGCCGGCTGTCGAACAGTCTCGTCCAAAGCGTTCGCATCGTAAGTCGGCGAAGTTTTGTATGGTGAAGGAGTGAGGATTGAGAGCGAGAAGGAGAGGATGGAAGAGAGGTGGGATCGGAAAATTCGGGATGGGACTTTTGGAGTGGAAGCGAGGTCGATCATGGTGAGGAGAGCGTCGGTGAGTCGGTTTTCGGCTCGGTCTGTGGCTAGTGGTGGGAGGATCTATGTAATCGCATATCAGTCCATCAATTTACATTTGAAGATCATAAAGATGTGACTGTTGAACTCACATCAAGCATAGGAACGACCAACGGAGCCCAATCATCGATACTCGCGGGCTCTGCGTTCTTGATAAGATTCGCGGTCGCCTTCAAAGCTGCGATCCTAACGCCGATAGACGGATCCTTTAATCCAGAAGTAAGACCCGCAATAACGGATGGTACTGGCTCTGATTCAAGGAGGGAGACTACGCATTCCGAATAAATTCGGAAAACGGCTTCGCGGAGGACAATGTCTTCAGAGGTGTAAAGTTGAGTAAGGGCCGCGATGAGTCCTGGCCATTTAGCTGATTTCAATCAAGGAGAATATCAGCTTCCTCCCTTTGCAGAATTGCGCACAAAAACGGGAAAAGGAAGCACTCACCGCCACCTCTCTTCAAACCCGCATTCTCCACCTCCGCAATAACATCACAGATGACACCTCTCTCCTTCTCCTTCCTCGCCGCACCTTTCATCAAACAACTAATCAAGCCCTCCCTAACACTCTCTCTCGTCCCCTCATCTACCAAATCCCAAACATCTCTCGAAGCGTCTGAAAGAGGTAAAGGTCTAAAAGCGAAACGACGGAGGAGGACGAAAGCGAGAACGCGTTGGATGTGATCTGGGTGATGTTCTGCTATTTGGATTAGGGAGGATAGGACGGAGGAAGGTGAGGAGGAGAGGAGAGTAGAAAGTTGTGATTCGGCTTGGGCGCGCTCGGGACCGGCGGAGGAAAGATGGAGGAGGGTCGCGGAGAGGGCGTTGGTGAAGTCGGGTGTGGTCACTGAGGATAGGAAGGAGGTTAGAGTAGGCCTGACACGTTGCACTGGAGCTGAAGATGTACTTGTCGTGATCTACGGCAGAGCTACTTCAGCTTGTCGAACGTGCGCTGGAGAGAGAGGGAGGAGATTCGACGGAGATGGGAGGTAGCACAGGCGTTTTAGAACTGGCTATTAGCTGATCCGGTGGGTCTGGAATCGTCGTGTAGCTAGTTGATCACCAACAAAAAAAGAGGAGCGGCCTGGGATTCAGTAGGTCCGAGCTTAAGACTTGACCAGGTCGATCAGCTCAGCGTCATGACATGCCTGCGTCCTCTCACTTCCACAACGCAACCTCGGATACTTGGCAACAGGAAATTAGGCTTCTCAGCACTACTCCCCTCGCCGCGCGCACCTCGCCCCGCGTCACTCAACCACTCGAGCGAGACAAGGTGCTCATCACTTCGCGCCGCTGAGTGATTGTCACGCGGTCGACCCAATCAAACCTTTGCTTTCGTCCGATCAAAGCTTACTTGTGTACCCCTTCTTGTCCTGCCGCACTCCCGCCCCGCGAGCCTGCAATCCATCCAATCCATCATCCGCTTCGTCCAGCCCGCCTTCGTCTCTGCTTATGCTAGCACACAAAGGGTTGCAAGTCAATGATATTGGGGAGTAGCGGTATCGAAGGACTGGAGGGTAAGTGCGTGTCGTTGAAGAGCCGCGCGTTTGCAAGTCCGCATCGCCGGTGGACTGGCAATCATTTCCCCTTGTGAGTCCGGTCGTCAGTCCGGTGGAGTCCTTCATTAGATTCAGCTTGCTGACTTACCTCTGTTCTTTCATTGCAGATGTTAGCGTCCCTTCGCCAGCCCGCCATATCTGCTAAGTCGACTCCTCACGCCACTCTCTCTCCTAACTCTCTCGCGATGTAATCCATCGTCTGAGCTTTACCGCATGAAGTTCACGACCCCGTGCTGTCAGACGTACGTCCCTATGCGCGGCTCTTCAGTTACCTACAACCGAATCTTGCATCCCCGCACTCCACCCCTTCCCTCGGCACTCGCAACGCCACCCAAACAAAAAGTTTGGCGACAAGGCGGGGATATGATGACCATCTAGACGCCATATTTCCCAACCGGGAAAATGAACCCGGATCTACTGCGTGAAAGGCAGGTATCCTAACCATTGGACGATTGAGAAGCTGTACGCTGGGAAGGGATTAAGCTGATTTTGAAAAGTACGTGCACTTTGCTTTCTTTTCTTTTCGTGTGTGTGCGAAATACCAAACCTTTCAAGGGTTTTGTATTGATTTGGAGTTCGCGATAGTTGCGGTAGGATTTCAGAGTGCTGGGCTTGACGTTGGCGTCGATGGGTGGGCGAACGAATCATCGCATGCTCTCCGTCCAGCGGACATCGCTTTGTAAGTCCATCGTTCTTTACATCTCCAAAGTTGAGGCTCAATCTCTCCTTTGCTTTGGCTTTCAGCCAGTGGCGTCTCTTCGCGTATTGACCTGTCCTGAACTGCATTACTCAGGCGCTTCCAAGGCTACGAAATTGATCGGTCAGTGTTCTCGGTGAATGACGCGATAGATAGAATTCCCTTGTTCCAGTGATTCGCGGAGCAATTTACGTTGACCTCGTTATCCCAGCAGCTCAAGGCGAGTCCGAGCCGCCGCGGGTCCTCAATACCTTGCGAAGACGTCAGGTAAGCTCGCTCCCGTATTCGACGTTGTACCGGCCTGTTTAGACCTCATCAACAACCTAGATGTCAGCTGTCACTACTCATCTTTCGGCTCGGGTTCCAGACCCGTGCGATTGAATCTACCTTCAAATCCCTCGAACGTCAGCAACCGCCAGACCGTCGTCACCGCAGTGCGGAGGTGCCAGTCAGCTCGTTGTTGGTACATACTATTCTCTCGAGGTTGATCCCCTGATGCAATTGCAGCTGAGTGGTCCTCAGTCGGCGCGTCTGGTTGGGGCTGCAACGCCACACCAAATCGATGACACACCTTCCAACTTCTTCGCATACGCCAAGTGGAGTCCCGCACCCTCTCGGGGACTTTCACGCCGACGCTTATCATCAACCATCGGAACACCCCGGGACCCCAGGTTTGGCAAGGTCGGGGATGTACTGCGCTGTAGAGAGGAGGTCCCAAGTCGTGGGGGAACTCGGGAGGGCGAGAGTGCATTGACACAACGCCGTCTCATTCAGGTCACACCGGCGCGCACCCCATCACTTCCTTCCTTTCTTCATCCTCAACATGCTCTCCACGACCCGATCTTCCGTCCAGAAACTTTGTTCTCCCACTCGTCGCTCTATCGCCACTTCGTCAGTCCTTCGCGCCCCGCGCTTGGCTAAGAACTCCTCACGCCAGGGGTGCATCAACGCCGACCTTCCCCGAGTTCAACCTTCAAGGTTCACACTTGCCCCAACGAACTCTCTTACTTCTACCTCCACTCATCACCAGTTCTCTACCTTCTCTTCCATTCAACAAATGTCGGGACCAATCGTAAACCTTACTTTCCCTGCTGGACACAAGATTGAGAAAGTTGGTGAGTGGATGGCGTTGATGACTGGCTTCGAGAGGGAGGCGCAGACGTTGACATCATTGCTATTGGCAGAATTCAAGGGTGGCCTTTTCATAAACAACGAGTTCGTATCGGGCGAAGATGGCAAGACAATTGTGAGTAGCTTTTGCGCTCAGTCGCTCGGAGGGGTGGGGCCTCGGTGGAAGTGTGAACTGATGGGTACTCTCAAGGCGGGAGATCCTTTTAGTCATATGGTTGCTGATAACGGTGTCGTTCCTCACAGGACGTCGTAAACCCGAGTACAGGCAAAGTGATTGGCGCTGTTTCTGAAGCGAGTGCGAAGGTAAGTCCTCCTCTGGGGCCCCCGTCCCAGCATCAGCTAACAAACACCTTCGATTAGGACGTCGACCGTGCAGTGTCAGTCAATCTTCCTTGCTCAAAGAAAATCTCGGAGGAGTTACCGTTTTCTGACCCTTCCTCCTGCACTTCCAGAGAGGCGGCTGAAAAGGCCTTCAATACTGTATGGGGAGAGAAAGTTCCAGGACACGCTCGGGGAAAGATGCTTATGGATCTGGCGAACCTCTTCGACGAGCATGCTGATATTATCGCTTCCATCGAGTCGATCGGTGCGTTTTTGGTTCTGCCCTGTGCACTTCACTCGCACTTCCATGACTGAGTGTTGCTTTATCAGATAACGGGAAGGCGTTCGGTTTCTCGCGTAACTTTGATGTGACTGAAGCTGCGGCTTGTCTCCGCTGTGAGTCTAACCTACTGGTCTGCGCCCTGGATTCATGGTGCTGATGACCCCTCCAAACCATTCAAGATTACGCTGGATGGGCAGACAAAGACCACGGAAAGGTCATCGAGGTCGATGACTCTAAGCTCGCGTACACTCGCCATGAGCCCATCGGAGTTGTTGGACAGGTGAGCCTTCTCAACTTTGCGCGCCCCTGCTCTCTAGCGCTCCAGACTGACTCCTTCTCCTACACAGATTATTCCTTGGAACTTGTGAGTCTCAGATGGTCTTTAGATAACTTCAACCTCCAGCTTACATAACTTTGACACTCCCTTTTGCAAGCCCCATCCTCATGGTAAATTTTCCACATTGTGGCGTCGGTGGTAAAAGCTCACCAACTTTCGCGCCTGTCAGTTCTGCTGGAAGCTCGGACCCGCACTTGCCACTGGAAACACCATCGTGATAAAGGTTGCGGAATCAACACCTTTGAGTGCCCTCTACGCGGCCCATCTTGTGGCCAAGGTCTTCCCACCTGGTGTCGTCAATGTCATTACTGGGTGTGTTTTTTTGCCTTCAGTAGGAATTTCAGCTGACCTTTATGCTCTTGCAGATATGGACACATTACTGGAGCGGCCATTTCTTCCCACATGAAGATTTCCAAGGTCGCCTTCACCGGTTCGACTGCAGTGGGTCGCACGATCATGCGATCAGCAGCGAGCTCGAACTTGAAGAACGTGACACTTGAGCTCGGAGGAAAGGTACGGCGAGATCAACGTGAAACTGAGGGAAGTTGAGCTCACTCGTGCCTTTCCGTCGCAGTCTCCCAACATCATCTTTGACGATGCCGACCTCGAGCAGGCAGCTGGTTGGGCTTGCTTCGGACTCTTTTTCAACCACGGTCAGGTCTGCTCAGCTGGATCCCGAGTCTACGTACAGGAGGGCATCTACGACAAGTTCCTCGCCCTCTTGACCCAGAAAGTTCACGCCCTCAAGGTCGGATCACCCTTCGCCGACGACACTTTCCAGGGTCCTCAGACTTCGGAGCTCCAACACACACGAATCATGGCGCACATCCAGAGTGGGCAGGACGAGGGAGCTACCTTGCACACCGGTGGAAATCGACATGGAAGTTCGTCTTTTCACCTGACCTTCCCACCGTACTAAACTGCAGACTGACTCTCCCGATTGTGTTAGCGGAAGGATTCTTCATCGAGCCTACCATCTTTACCGATGTGAAGCCGGATATGGTGAGGACACCTCACAACTTCACTGCGAATCCTTGCTGACTGCTTTCTATCTGCATCAGAAAATTGTTCGCGAGGAGATCTTCGGTCCCGTGCTCGTGAGCTTCAAATCCAACCCTTTCAAAATCGTGACTCTTACCCAGGAAGCGCTTTAGGTTGTCTCGAAGTTCAAGGATGAGGATGACAGTGAGTTCAATGATTGTTGGCACAGGACAGGACGCTGATCTGGCCGGTCATTTCCTCAGTTGTTGCGAAGGCAAACGACACTCTGTATGGACTTGCAGCAGGTATTTCAACGCAATCTCGCCGCGCGCCCTTGCGAGACACTGACACTCCTTTCATGGCACAGCCGTCTTCTCTCGCGATATTAGTCGTGCCATCGGTACTGCCCACAAGTTGCACGCCGGGTAAGCTATATCACAGCATCTGCGCCACCACCATTCCAATTTCAGCCCCGGCTCCGGTAGTCTAGACTTGACTAATCCTGTTCCACCGTGTTTTTCAGAACTGTCTGGATTAATTGCTATAACCAGTACGTATCCACGTCTCTCGGTCTCTCGTAGGCATCAATTGCTGACTTGTCTCGCAGGCTCAACTCCCAGGTTCCTTTCGGTGAGAGATAACTTCCGATTTCCTTTCGGCCTTCATCTGATTTCTGTTTCTGTTTCAGGTGGTTTCAAGGAGAGCGGTATCGGAAGGGAGCTTGGAGAATATGCTTTGCACAACTACACAGCTGTCAAGGCCGTGCACGGTAAGCGGAAGCTTCGACCATCGTCCCCTGGAAACTGATTTTGTCGTTCACTTGCAGTCAACCTTCACGGAAAGACTCCTCTTTAGGTTACTATTGAGTGATTCAAAAAGTTTTCTTGATGTATACGTGCTCGTGGAATATCAGATTGGGTTCAGAAAGCCAAAAACTCCATCCCCATCGCCAAAGCAGAGATAAATCTCTGTCTCTGATGCACTTTATGCACAAGTAGAGTCACTTTGAAAGGACGCTGCTATAATTCATTCACGGCGAAAGCTGAGGTGGAATGGGAAGACTCCCGAGCGGGTACTTCGCGGGCATAGCCAGGCGCCGGAAGTCGCCGCTCTTCGGGACGCGTAATGACACGGACAGATCTCCGCGTTTCAATAACAACACCCGTGGGGCTACAAAGGAGATACGAATCTAGGAGAGGGAGCGCGAGGGGTTGTGGGCGTCATGACAATGCTGAAGCGCTGCGAAGGTCAGCACGTCTCCCTCCAACGTCATTGCTCCCCTTTGGACACAGCTTGTTGCTTCCCTCACCATATCCATCTTTCCCTTCATACATTACCAACCCTATATCATGCAATCCCTACAAAACGCCCTGAACGCTGTCACGAACACCTTCTCGCCCACGCCACAGACGGATGCGGAGTTAGGAGACAGCGCTCAGTCCAACACCTCGCAGAAGCCCACCAGCGGGATCAATGCAAAGTCACAAAGAGAATCTGAGGGAACAGACCTGGTGAGTGACTTCATATTCGAGCATGGTAGCTTGTCGGCCATGAGTAACTTGAAGAGCGCGGCGCTTACCTTTAGTACGCAGGACTCCTTCGAGAAACCGAGCGTGAAGCTGCACGACGAGTCTCACGTTTCGGGCAGCTCTCCAGGTGGACCTCGAGGTGAGCTGCCTCACTGCTTTGATAGGCGGAACGCCACTGACCGGAAGCGTTCCGCAGACCCGGCGTCTGGCTTTGTTCCCCAAGTGGCTCAGAATAAAATGGATGCGTCAAACGTCAGTGTGAGAAGTGAAAGGATGTTGCTTCTTGGAGCTTGATGTTCAAGTTTCATGTATTGCAGCCTTCAAAGTCCAGCGAGACCGGCTCGACTTCGCGTCCTATCCTCCCAGGTGGTCTCGACTCTTCTGCATCTTTGATGTCTCCCTTCACGTCTTCCCAAAATTCAAGCGACCCTTCCTCCGCTACACCCACCGCCAGACCTGTCGCGGCTCCATCCGCCCCAAGCGAGCATTTCATCGTTCCAGCCGACGACATTCCACTCACCGCGTCGCCCGGACTTTCTCCGAACCAGCACGAAATGCCCAAATCAGGGACCTCCCCTGGCGCGGACCAGCTAACGAAGAAGTTGGAGCACCTGGAGAGTGAGGAGGATCCCGCCGAAGGCAAGAAGGAGGTAATCCTTTGCGACAGGTTCCCTGTAGCTTCTGGAGAAAGAGCTGACTTACCGTGATTTTCATTAATCTCAGCAGAAGAAGGTTCCGGGAGGCGTCGACCAGTCGATGCCTGTCGGCATTTCTGAGCGCGTCGCCGCGAACGCCAATGGCACTCCCACTCGTTCGCAGCCGCCATCGGTGTGTACATTCTTAGCGGAAAGAAGGCGTCTCCTCCACTGAAAATTACATTCACACACAGTCTATTGACTTCAAGCGTCCCACAATGGTCACCTCCGATTCGGTCATGAGCATCCCGTCTGGTCCGAACACGCCAGCACTAGGTCTTGCGTCCGAGAAGCCTACTCTAATGGCTCCCCTGGTACGCACGAGAAAGAAAATCGCGGGACATACGCTCACCTCACAACTCCCTTATCAGGCTGAGACCGATACTCGCTCTTCCGAATCTGACACAGCGTCGACACATGCGAACGCGGGCACTCCAACGCCACACACTCCCCCAACAACAGTCCCATTTGCCGCACACAGCGCTCCAGCTCATGGCTCTGCAGGACAAGGGGTCGTCAGAGAGAACGAATACACGCAGCCGGACCACAGCATACATGCGAGGGCTGGAGAGTTTGACATGGGTAAAGGCGACAGCTCTTCTGCGAAGGTGCTTTCAAAACCTCCTGTTTTCAAAGTGAAGTACTCACCATAATGATTTAGGACAAGAATCACTCGGAGCATCATAAAGTTGGATTTGGAACGAAGCTTTCTGCGAAGATCGAGATTGGGCTAGGGAAGATGACCCACAACGAGGCGAAGATCGAGCACGCAGAGGCGAAGCTCCACGGTGAGGCTTGATGTCGGAGGCAGTATTTCTTTGCTTTTGATTGAGTCTGTGTATAGCCTGTTGGTGAATAGTACACACGGGGTCGTGATTTTTTGCGAAAAAGCTTTCTCCGCGGCGCTCAGGTTCTCGCCGGGGGATTAAACCTCGACGGCTACGTTCCGTCCTTCTTCTTTCCTATGCACGCTCGTTCGCTGGAAATGCCTCGCAAGAAGAACGGGCCCAGCAACTCTGACGTGACTACGCTGTGAGTCGTTTGAAACCGCTTAAAGTCGCTCGTTCATAGACGCTATGCCCTCAAGCACCCACGGAGATTGGTCTGCTTGGATCACAGTTGACGGACGACCTTTGCCACTTCACGAAGTTCAAGAGGATGTGACCCTCAAGAAGAAAACCGCCTACGTCGAGGCTCAGGAAGGCAAGCATTTTGTCGTTCATACTCGCTGCAAATCGCGGGGGTTGGCGACGGACATGAAGTCGCGCTTGTCAATCGATGGGCAGAGGTGAGGGTTTCCTTTCCTCCTTCCTTCAACGGCGTATTGAGCTGCAAAGCTTGCTGACGTTGGCTTTGAGCTAAGCATGTGCGCAAAACTTCATTACAGGGACTCTAAAGCCTGGATGAAGCCGTTAAGCAGCTTGCGACGCGTAACGAAGTTCCGAGGAGCTTCTGTATCACCCGTCAGTCAAGAGACGCACGCAAAGATCTAGGAACATACTGAAGGAAGCGATCGCTTTCAGACCACTATGATGCTGTTCAAATTCGGGAAGCCAGCTTTTGTGGACGCCGGTATCGCTGACGCGACTTCCCTCGAAGACCTCGGTAAAATTAAAATCAGCAGCCACAGAGTAGTGATACTTGCCCACATTCCTCAACAATACGGCTACATTGACGCTCGTCCACTCTTGATTGATGAGAAGAAGGCATCTGTTTTGAGCAACCTTGTGCAGTGAGCATTTTTGTCAAAGAAGCCTTCGGGCTTGCTAACCTCTTCAAGTACAAGTCTCGATAATCCAACCGCCCGGTATGGCGCAGAAATTGGGCCCTCACTTTACTGGATCGACTCGCGGGCAGATCCAATGCACACTTTTGAGTTCCGCTACATGTCCGGAGGTGCGCGAACTTCTTGCTCGTTTTGACAATAAGCTGACTCTGTGCACTGAAAAGACCTTCTGAAACTCCAAAAGCATATCAAAGGTCTTTCGCTGCTGACCCTCGCCCTGAATCCCAGATTTCGCTCAACTTTAGCTGACAACTTTTCTCTTTTTCAGTATCCGCCGAAGCGCACAATTCGGCACCCTCCAGCTCTCAAAAGAACCTCGATGGAAGAAAGCGAAAGATTCCGACCATCACGATCAATTCTGACTCCGAGTCAGATGGCGACCACGAAGCGTTGAAGGCGAAAGTGCAACGGCTCGAGGCGAGGCTTGCGAAGATCGAGGGAGGTGGTGGGAACGGAGAGAAAAACATGCCAGAGACACAGAAGAATAAGGGTAGGAAGGTCAAGAAATCGGGTGAAGGACGTACATCGGTGAA
Organism: Phenoliferia sp. Uapishka_3; assembly: GCA_035521515.1. Classification (NCBI taxonomy): domain Eukaryota; kingdom Fungi; phylum Basidiomycota; class Microbotryomycetes; order Kriegeriales; family Kriegeriaceae; genus Phenoliferia; species Phenoliferia sp. Uapishka_3. Next base: position 12,812 of record JASZXU010000387.1, on the reverse strand, counting down.
GGGGAAAGTTATTGTGCTTGATTAAATGGAGCGGTCGGAAAATGAGTCTAGCCTGTGTGACTGGAATGCGCTTGTTAACGATTCTACGTTGTGGGAGTATCTTCAAAAAAAGCTAAAGAGAAGCTGGTCTCCTCGGCTCAGGGTTGTTACCAACTCTTTTAGAACTCTGTCCGCACAATTTGGCGTTTCGACATTGCGAGTCCGTCGCCATCGCTGCTTCAAACTCGCCCCACTTGTCCAGCTAACTTTTTCTTGGGGCCTCTTAGGTTTTGGTGGACAGACTTCTTCTTGAGCCACACGCTGTGCCTGAGAAACGCATCAAGACGACCGCCTACATCGAGACGCTGGAGGGGAGGCAATTCATCGTCGCCTCGAAGATTGGCCGAATACATCGAGTTTCGCTGCGTGACCCAGATTAGTTCGAGTAATCACCCTAGAAGGCTGTTTGCTGAAGTAAAAAGTACCTGTACAGCTGACAAGTACTGGGCTCCTTTGAACGTCACTGGCAGCCACCTCTTTCGGCTGCAGTCGGCAAGGAGACCACTCACTTCCTTCTACTTCCAGCGCTTTCTGAGCCCTTTTCATTCAAAAAAGACAAAGCTCCTGTTCCCAGCGGATTTAAGCGTCCATTCGAAACCATCCTCTTCCACTTAGATTCGGACTATAGTCGAAGAGGGCGGTAAGAAGCAATTGTCACGACGTCGGGCAAAACCTGTCAAAAACAGGCGCAGATGTAAGAAGTAGCGATTGAAGGAGAAAGAAAGAAAGAGCACCTGCTGTACATTCTGGTCTAGGGTTGGGAAAGAAAGAAGAAAAGCAGAATGTCAAAGTTTCAAACTCCTAAATTTCGGCTTGAAGTCGGAGATCCGGTATAACCATCTCCTCGCGCCCTGACAGGTTACCCTCGTCTGGCCCATGATGGCGCGTCCAGCAGCATCACCTTCAGCAGGATCTTGGTCGCCTTCCCCATCTCCCTCCCCACCCGCTTCCCCAACGTTTCTCTCCTCCGCCGACCGCCTCAAACTCATCGACGAGCACGCGCCGCTCAAGCCGTCGTCACTGCCCAACACTGGCGATGGCAAGTCACCGCTTCTGTTTCTGTCGCCGGAAGAGGTGAAGAAGATGGCCGAGCGGGAGGTTGCAGAAGCGGATGAAGAAGACGAGCTACCGTTATGGGAGGAGCTCGCGAACGCTGTAGTGAGTCGTGTGCACGCGCACCAGCAGAGCTGCGAATGCTGACTGCAACTTTTTTTACAAAAAAAGCTCTGGACAGTCCCGTTTGGATTTCTGTTTGCTGGGATGGATTATGCTGTCCACGCACAATTCCATCAAGAGCTCGCCACCAAAACGGAAGTCTACCGACTCCTCAACGTCCTTCCGAGTTCGTCTCCCGCCTTCCCGTATTATTATCAAATCGCTGACCGCTAGTTATCTGCAGCAATATACCTCATCACTTTCCTCGCGTCCCGGCCTCCTTCCCGCGCCCTGCTTCCCCCACTCGCACTTCAACTCCTCCTATGCTCCATTTGTCTCGGCACTGGAGTCGGCCTCATCCACATTACCACCACCGAAACATATTTGAAAGTCATGCGACAAGCGCCTGGGCTGGGAGTGCTGTGGGTATGGAGCGTGGTCAAAATGGACCTTGCCTGGGCTGTAGCTGGGCTGCTGGGAGTCGCGGTGGGTACGAAAGTCTTGGAGGGAAAGATTGAGTGGCCTTGGGGATGATGAGCTCTCAGTTGATGAGCTTAAGTATAGGCTAGCGAGATGCAAATGTGGAAACGGACACTTAACAGCCGCAGAAGTACGACGCAAAGTGGGCAAGGCAGAGATGGTTTTGCCTCGAACTCAAATCGCAAGTAACCATTGGTGCGTTCCAACACACTCCGGATGGAGAAAATCACGCTGAACTTCTCAGGAGTTTACAACTCGTACTTCTGGACGTTTCCTTGACAGCTCCTTGAGACCTGCCAGCTCCAGCTCCTCTAGATCCCACATTCCGACACCAACCTCTTCCAATTCGGGGAGGAAGTCTTCCGACACCAAGATTTCCTCGATCAGAGCTTCCAGGTGGATCCTGACGGTTCCGGGACTATTCATGTCGCAGTGGTATTGCCTCAAAGACTTGGGAAGCGACCGCATTCGCTCCCTGGTGTCTCCCTCAATTCCACTTTCCTCGTCGACGAGTTTCTTCAAAGATTGAAGAGATCGAAGGGAGTCGTGTAGATAAGGGTGATTGTTGACTCGAAGGCGAAGGGATTCCAGTGTGCTCGACGCCGCGCGAAGGAGATCACCGATGCCAATCGCAAGCTCCTCTTCGTTGTTCGTCCCCTCCCAGATCCGTAGAAAAATCTTGATCTCCTTAGCCCGAAAGACTGAAGGCTCCAATTCTTTGAAAAATGAACGTATGGAGCTGATGAGGGCGGGTGACTTGTCGCAGAGGTCGAGTCGGATGTCGAGTGCGTCCAAGTGGAAGTGTGGGGCCGCCGAGATTGGAGGTGAAATAATTGGGTTGTCGAGGAGAATTCGCAAGGAGGAGAGCTCTAGTCGAGAGAGAAGAAAGGATCGTAAGCGAGCATTAGGTCAGCCTAGCTTTTCTCGACTAACCGCTCAGCGTCGGATGCGCCAGGACGTCGCCAGACATCAGCGTTATGTCGATGTCCAAATGGAGTACTTTCGAGCTGAGACAGTCAAGAACATCCATGAAGTCCTGGCTGGTCATCCTCCGTTTTCTTCGATAGTCCCTATTGCGGATCGACAGCCTGGGAACTGGGTACCGGCCAGCCGCCACACACCAACCTTGGACTTCCCTTCGCGTACTTAGCGAAGACTCGGTGAGGAAAAGAGTTCGCTGAGATTCTTGTCGCCAAATCTGAGATATGCGAGATGTGGAAACGAGGAAGGAGCGTCGGGTTGCCAAGGAAGGCTCGAGGTGGGACGGAGGGGTTTCCGAGGATGGGTAGTCGAAGTCGGTCATGCCGTGAGTTGGGAGTGAGGCGATGGCAAGGGAGAGGATATGGGAGATCACATCTCCAGGCAAGTCGATTGCAGTCGACATCCGTGATGTGGAGGGAGGAAGAGATGCACGCAATGTGACATCCGCGGACGTTCGCTTCAGGAGCCAACGTCGTCCCACCGCTCCCGCACTGGTGCTTAAGACATTCAGCTGTCCAAGTCTACACATCAGCTTCAAAAAGAGCCAAGGCTACTACGCGCCAAAAAAAAAAAGCTCGAGTCCCCGTCTATAGCAACAAAACTCAAAAAATGTTCCCAACCGGGGAGTCGAACCCCGTTCGCGGCTGTGAGAGAGCCGAATCATAACCGGTAGACCAGCTAGGACTTCACGGAGGGCGAGCGTGATCACTGCCCATTCAAGGATTAACCTTGCAGACTAGTTGAACTTGGAGATCAGTCCGACTCAATTCTCCTCTAGTGGCCGTACTAAACGAGGTTTGAGACTCAATGGCTGTTGTCTTACACTTGACCCTTCGCACATTCATTCGCCATCAGAACCAGGCCTCCGTAGCTTGCCGGAGTGTCGACAGCCCAAGGAGTGCAGCAGGATTGGCCTTTATTGTGGCTAGGCGGAGGGTGTTCTGTTTCCCGTCTAATCCCAAAGTTCTCATCTGAGTATCAAGGCGAGTAGAAAATTACGCTGAAATTCCCACCTCTACGCCTTCCGCTTCTTTCCCCCACGCGGCTTTGATCCACTTTCGCTCTCCTCTGCGTCCCTCTTCGCTCCAGCTACCGGCGCAACTGCTGCTTCCACATCACCGCCAATAGCTTCAGCATCCATCCCTGTGGTAGTCTTCGATTCCGAGAAGATAGTCGTGATTGTTGGGTTCGAAATGACACCGCGGTAGGTTTGTCGCAGGGCCACTTCGAAAGCGGGATAGGCGCAATGTCAGTGGCTAGGAGGGTGGAAACATAGACAAGATAAGACGCACAGCCTCGCAAAATGGCGCGTTGAGGATTGATAGTTAGCGTATCTTTTGCTTGACTAGGTGTCAACCCAATCAACTCGCATCTGTCCCATCGCCGAATCAGCACACGCGAAATTATGGTGTGTCGGCCTCGGAGTAGACTCACAAATTTATCAAATCCGCACTGCCTCTCATCTCTCCAGCCTTGACCGCACCACTAGCCAAAATCACATTTGTCCCCGCCGTAGCTCGCACAATCTCCCTCGCTCCCGCAATCCAATTCCTTCTCCTCCCACCAGCTCCTCCTCCACCCACATCATCTTGACACACCATTCCTCTCAGGCTAATCTCGAAGAAGACGCCCGCTCTCAAAAGGGTGTTTACAAGTCCTCGCTTGAGTGGAAACGGCAGCCTCGGCGCAAGTGATGGGTCGATAGAAAGTATCGAAGGAGAGAAAAGTGAAGGTGGGGAAAGCGAAAGTGCAGCATGAGAAAAGACGTTCAATGAAGTGTTTGAGAGGGAAAGTGAGAGGAGTGTTGTCGAGGGTGGGAAGAGTGGCGCGGTGGAGTTTGAGAGGCCGTAAGTTCCTTTGTTTGACTTGATGGTGTCGTCTGAGTAATCTGTTATTTCGATCCTCCATAGTTGAAGAACGAGTCCTTCTGTGCCTGGTGGAGCTGTTCGTGGGTCGAGAGATGGGAAAAGGGGAGTTGGGAAGACAAGAGTGGCAGGATTTGTGTGGGATGGGATCGCAATCTTGAGCATGACCGTCGAGTAGCCCACTTCAGCAACGAAAAGGTCAGCCAAAACGCTCTGTGGCCCGCACACCGTTCGACTAACGTAGAGATGCCATGGCTACTTTGCGCTGGACGTCGTCTAGCTCTTCCTCAGTCCAGTTGTCGACAACGTCGTATGGCACGACTTTTGTGCTCGCATCCTGGCCTTTCTCTTGCGCCTTTCCCTTCCCTTTTGCCGGTTTGGAGGGACCGGCGGTGGGGAGGTGGAGAGGGACTGGGAAGGTGTCGATAAAACCGTGCATCAATCGAGTGGCGGGCGCAGAAGGCACTCGACTGGGAAAGAGCTGAGAATGTACTGCAACAGGAAATGTGAAGGAGAAATGAGGCAAGTCAGCTCGAAAGGGAAAGGGAGCAGAAGACGCTGCGGGCGGAAGTTACGGATCTCCGGCGTACTTCTCTTTCTTCTTCTTTTCCTTCTTCTTTCTACAGTATCTTGCCGCAATCGTAGAACCTCCAACATCTGAAGATCCCGCACCAACCACGCCCTTGAGCTGCAACCCTGCTGCAGTCGGCGGCGCCCGCAATCGAAACTCGACCACAGTTCAGCGCTTTCACTCGCAGGTACTCTCGCAAAACGTATTCCGGTCCTTTTTCTGGGGTACGTATGTTCCATAGCACTGCTGCCCACGGTGACACCCTGACGAAGCCGGGTTGTAGCCCCTCTCACGACCACCTTCACGACCTGCCGTCAAAAAACGTTCAACAGCCATGGCTTCGAATAAAGTCACTCGTAAACAGCCACAACTCGAACCTCAATGCTCTCTCTCGGCCTCTCCAATCCATCGAATCCATGTATGTCACATCCCGTGTGCGGTACGTCCAAAGCGTCGCCTTCGCGGACGTGCGAGTCGTAAATCTTGAGAAGGATGAACTCATCCACTTGCTGACGGGGCATGTAGAACCACTTTTGCTCGGCTGTGTTTTCAAGGGTCAGAATCGTGGATGAAAAAAAAAGAACAGGGAAGCACACACTTCCATGGTGAATTACTGTGCGAGTTCCAAAAAGACCACAGTGAACGCTTCGCTCAGTGGCTTTCACAGTTCTCCCATCGCAAACGACCAAAGGTGCCATCGTGACTGGTCCTGTATTTCTCTTCAACTTTTGGTCAATGTATGAAATTTGAAGCTGACGAACCACTGATAGGCCTCCAGAGGTTCAGCTGCTGCACGCGGCTGTACTTCTCCAGGACGTCGTCTCCAGCGGCGACCTTACACATTCTCAATGAGTTGGACGAGTCTTGATCCACATGAGCGCCAGCCGCTGTTCCTCCTGTGGATTAGAGCTTATCAGGACCGATGATGTACATGCATTACCTCACCTCGATAAGCTTACTGATTGTTGATCCAAATTGTAGGCCCTTGATTGCTTCTTTTTGGAAATGATTTGCACCGTACGGTTGGTTGACTTTCGGATCACTGGATCTTGAAACCGAATTCCAAATGAAAACTTCAGTCGCGCCCAGCTGCGCTTTGAGCAGTCTGCGAAGAATGGTTTGATGAGCGACTTAACATCAGCCAAGTCGGAACGAAAAGCGTACTCGGAAGTTTCCTATAAATTAAGTCAGAAGCGGTTGATCCCCATAAGTATATGAACTAACCTTCAGGTAATCTGCGTTCCAGGAATCCGCATTCTCTAGTGTCCCAAGCGTCTCGCTCTTGTGCTTCATCACAGCGAAGCCCCTAGTTTCGAGCTGCTCCATCGGTGAAATGATTTCATCACTCAAGGCATCTCTCAAGCTTCCCAGTTTGACTTCAAAGGGCTCCTGGGGCCAGGATGGGCCGATGGACGGGTCGAGGTATTTGTCCACGGAGCACCCAAGGCGAGAGGGTGGGATTGCGAAGTGGATAGTCGCGACTGGAGCTGATGGAATAGGCATGGCTTTTGTTTCTGGGAGGTCGATTGAGTAGTTCTTGAAGAAAGTGATTTGGTCAAAAAAGCGGCCGAGCTTCTCGCCCGGACATGAATGGCCGCAGGGGCGGGGGCAGATAACAAAACCCGACAATGTCGGCCGACCACATGTGAAATTGAGCAAATCAAATCTTGAATTTCGCAGGGAAACACGGAGAAATTCGGTGACACTGGGCATCCAGTGCCGCGTCGACCGATAAGGGCTGCGGCGATGTAATCAGCTTCGCTTCCCTCGACTTTCCCCGGTCCTTTCTGTGCCCTATCTCTCTCACATCACCTGCATATCGAAGCAGAATTCATACGGCCTTGCTTATCGGACCATGCTTGTCGTACGATCCGCCCTTGAGTTGCTCACCAGCTCTCGAGCTACCCTCCCTAAGCAAGAATCCTCCGTCGCTCCGCCCCACGTTTGGACAAACTCAGTGCGCCCAGTTTCCAGGCTTGGACAATACCAAGGGTTTGAGTACTGAATCTTTGCTGAATCTCTGCAGGACACCGATCCGACCACACCCACACAGAGAGTGAGTCACGATCACGCTGCGAGCCGACCTGCCCCGCGAAAGTCAACCGCGAGAACTCTCCTAAATAAGCTGACCATCCACAAGACATGGGGCACAGGGACGTGGCTCTTGTACTGGGCCTCTGATATCATTACAGTTTCTGGATGGCAGAAAGCCAGCTCGATGATTTCACTTGTACGTGCAGGAAAATTTTGCATGGCGTTCAAGGCGCCTCGCGATTCCATCGCGGCTAAACACCTCGTTACATCAGGGACTTGACTGGCGGAACGCTCTCGTTGTCACCACAGTAGGAAGCTGCATACTTGCGGTTCCCATCGTTTTGAACGGAAAAAGTTTGTCACTGGAAGGGTCTGAGCAAGCGTTGAATCGCAAGGACTGACCGGCGTTGACTTTCAGTTGGCACGAAGCTGCACATTCCATTTCCCATCGCCATCCGCGCCTCACACGGTTACTATTTCTCCATATTCCCAGTCGTCTCTCGAGTCGTCATTGCGATGTTCTGGTAAGTGTTGTCCACTATTTCAAAGGTAGGTAGGCTAAATGTCCTGGTTGTCCCACGAAGGTTTGGTATTCAGTGTGAGCCATTTTATCCCACTACAATAACACTAGATTTTAGACTGAAACCATGTTTACAGCATGGAATGGGGGCAGCGCCGTCAAGTTGATGATCGGTGCGATTTGGCCTTCCTTCCTTCGCATGCACAATAGCTTGCCAACCAGCGCTGGATGTACGCTTTCGATCTACGAACTGCCACCGGTGGCTCCTGAGAAGCGCCGGTGGGGCCTCCGTTGTTTAAGCCTAGCTGAGGTCCTCCTTTGTGTCTCTTCTTTTTGCAGTCACTTCGCTGTCAATGACGTCGTACTTTTTATACTGGATGCTCCAACTTCCGTTTCTCTTCATTCGTGAGCTGGTTATATATTCAATATCAGGCTTGAATGCTGAGCTGCTGCGTCTTGCTAGATCCGTCCAAGTTGAAGCACGTCTTTCTCGTCAAGTCGATCGCTGTGCGCCTTCCCATCACTAACGGATACAAAAATACTGCGATGCTCACCGATAAGTTTCAAGGTTCCGATAACTGGGGTTGCCACAATGGCCTGGTGCATCAAAAAGGCATCAGGAGGGGGCGAACTACTTCACGCTGGACCGACTGTCCACGGCGAAGCATTTGCCTCAGCATGGCTTCTTTCAATGACGAGTCTGATTGGGGGATACGCCACTGTTGCGCTTAGTAAGCTCACTCTCGGAGTAAATCCTGCCTTCACTTGTTCGCTGACGAATCACCTGGCATAGACATCCCGGATTTCACCAGGTATGCGAAGTCCCCAATGTCGCAGTACATCCAAGCACCCATTCTTCCCGCTCTCTGTAAGTCAACATACCCCTTCTAGCGAAAGCTTAACATTGAACATAATCGGTCATACAGACCTCATCACCGCACTTTTCGGCATCATCTCCGCCTCCTGCACCAAGTCCTTTCACGGTACAGTTCTTTGGTCTCCCCTCGGTGCGTACTTTTCATCTGCGACGCGTTGAAGACCCAAGGTATTGAGATCTAACTTGCTGATACCTCTCTCTTCCCACAAAAGATATTGCTGCTCTCTGGGAGTCACGCGCAGCTGTGTTCTTCGCCTCCGCTGCTTGGTGCCTCGCCCAGATCAGCTGCAATGTCTCCGGAAACAGCATTTCGTAGCTTGTTTCTCGTTCAAATCTGATCCCCTCACTAATACTGAGCCGCCTTTCAGCGCTGCTAACGACCTCTCCACTCTGTTCCCCCGCTACATCAACATCAAGCGCGGTCAGCTCATCTGTGCGATCATCGGCGGGTGGGCGATGGTCCCTTGGAGTACGTTTAAAAGTATCCTCAGGAAAGTTCATGATGCTTACCTGCATCCACTTAGAGGTCCTCTCTTCCGCCAAGACTTTCCTCAACTTCATTTCATCGTGCGTTTCCCCTTCGCGGCTTCGGCGACGTCGCCCAACTATCCTGACTCTTCCGCATTGATAGTTACGCCATAATCCTCGCACCATTGACTGGAATTATGTGCGCCGACTTCTGTAAGCGCATCATCGAATACGGGAGATTGGTGCCAGAAGCTTATATGCGATCGCAGACCTTGTCAAGAAGCAAAATTTCGACGTCCCGGGCTTGTACGACCCTCGTGGGGCCTATCGATACTTCGGCGGTACCAATTGGCGAGCCGTAGTCACTCTGATCGTATCTGTCGGACCAAACTTTCCAGGAATGATCAATGGTAAGTGGTGGAGAGTTTGTTACTGCTCGAGCGCCACTAAACTTCGCGCTACTGGCACAGTACTTCACCCGTCGACGTCGATCGGAAACATCAAATGGATCTATTCCGTCAGCTGGTTATTCGGCTTCATAGTATCGGGAGTTGTAAGTCTTATTTCTTTCGGAATCACCTGCGCTCCTGGACAAGTCAGCTCAATCGATCTTTGGCAGGTGTATACTGCACTGTCGAAAGCTTTCCCCGACACCACTGGGTCTATCGTCCAGGAGACGACGTACGCTGAAGACGCAAGGCAGGGTTCACATATTCGGAAGAGCTCTGGCTCTTTGGATATGGACTACGAAGAGGAGAAGGCGGGAGAGGAAAAGGACTCTGGGGTCGTCGTTTCCGCCGTAATGGTGGCGTAGCCAAGTTTATTCGCGAGAGAAGACAGAGGGTTCAGTTTAGAGGGTTCACTGGCGTTTGTTCTGTAACGATATGGCTTGAAGATTTGACTGAGGGCCTTGATGCACGAAAATGCGTTGTCAACGTCCTAATGAGCGCGCCAGCCTCACTGCCAGCAGCCGACTCCTTTCAAACTTTCGTCCAACTGCGTCTGAACATTCCGAGAGTCGTGGAGAAGCCTCCTAAGATCAAGCTTTCCATTAAGTCGCTTACTCTCTCCGAATCTTGTGCATCCTCTTCTTCCGGCTCCAAATCCCTACCTCCCCGTCTGTCAAAAATCTCCACAGTACTCCTGGCCAGCTCGTGTGGTACGGAATGTTCATGTAGAATTCAGGTGCGAGGGCGTTGAGAGCCGGAAGACGAGTCCAGGGCACCGAAGGGAAGTCGTGGTGCTCGTTGTGGTAGCCAGTCTGATGGGAAGCAGGATTAAGGCTCGAAAGACCATAGGTGAAGGAAAAACGGACGTTGTAAACGAGAATGTTGAGAGGTCCGTAGTAGCTCCAGGTCTCTTGATCATACCCGTCGAACAAGTAATGCTCCGCAATCTTAGCGACAGAAAGCAACACAAAAAAGTTAGGACCATCTCTCTTGAGCTTTCTTCCCTCTGCATCGAAAGCGAACGTACGAAATGACCAGCGAGCGGATGCAAGCTCCCCGCAAAGAAGCTCGAAAACAAAAAGTAGATAAGTGGATGCCATCCGAGGAAGTGCACTACCAGTGCATCGAATGCGAGTTGGACGAAGATGTTAAGAGCTATCCATTTGGTGAAAGGGATTTGTCGGACGATGGTGGGTCGGAGGGCGTAGAAGAAGATTTGGAAGGTTCTGAAAATCGGGGACATCAGAACTAGAGTCTAGTGGAAGTGGTGATGTACGAACAGAAAGAAGAGCTTTCCCAGTGGGGATTTGAGGAGGTGGAGCTCGAGAGAGGTGGGGAGGTCAGTGTCGTATCCGTCCTCACCGAAGAACTGCCCTCGAGGGTTAGCTTTCACCTCCTTCCACTCATCAAACAAATCTCACCCGGTGGTGTTCCTCATGATACTTTTTGAACATCATCGCGAAAGGCAGACCGATTGGCAGGTTCGCGAAGATGGCGAACCACCGATTCGCGATGCTGCTTTTGAAGACGAGATTATGTGTGATGTCGTGTATCGACAAGAATGTGTTTTGGTTGAAAGTCCCTCCGATAACATAAGCAGTCAAGAGAAAGCGGAGAGAAAAGACTGGGACGTGGCGAAGGGAGTAGGCGAGGTAGAGCTGGGTGGAGGCGACGAAGAGTACGAGAGGGATTGTGAGGGGTTCGCGGCCCATCAATGATTTTACCTGTGGATCGAGTTTGAGCTGAAACTTCTTACAAGTATAAAATGGGAACGGACCTCGGGGTGCGCCTTCATGATCGCCTTCCGACGAGCTCGATGTACCTCTTCAGTCTCGACCCAAAGGAAGTCACCGGAGGGGAGGCCGGGCTTGGAAGGAGCCCATTCGGATAAGCTGGACATATTGGTGATGAGGAGCAGTGAAAGAGGAGCAGAGGATAGCCGAGGAGAACAGAAGAATGAGAAAGAGCGAGAAGGAAAGGGAAGAGCGTCGGTGCAAGGCGGTCGGACGAGATCTGGAGGCTTGTGTGCCGGCGAGGAACTTTGTTGGTGTCGTGCCAGAAGGAGCAAGCAGGAAGACAGCAGTTTGAGGAGGGGCACCAGCTTGGGTTGGGGGAGTCGACGTCGAGATTGGCGCGTTTTCACCTGGTGGGAGGCCACCTTGGTGTTCCCTGACCTAGTTTCGATACAGAATACAGTAATCCTGTACCTTGTCTAGAAGGTTGTCATCCAAGCACCCCAAGCTCATCGTCATCTTAAAGCTGAAGTTGAAGCGCTTCGCACGGGCCACATTCGACATTGACTTGAACTGCCCGACGCCTACCTTCCAGCCTCTGAGAGCCATTTCAGTATGAGTTCTCTGACTCTTTCAATTCTCGCGAAAGCGACGCCACCACCTTACGCTCCTCTGGCGCTATATCACGCACTCTCCGCCCTCCCAAACTGCCCACTTAAGCTTCAATACGTCTTTACTCTCCCCGACGGCGCCAGTGCTTCTCTCGATGTAGCAGGGTACATACAAACGTTCACTATCTCCTCTATGTATGCCAGCTGACCCCATCTTGTTTACCCCTTTCGCGCGCCCCACCACCTCCCTCATTTTTTTGGATCTCCTCGCTCTCTCCTCGACAATTGCTCCCGTTCGGTACGAGAAGGACGCAAATTTTGGGAGCGGAAGCTGTTGTCAAGAGGCTTGGTGATTTGTTTGCGGCAGAGGGAATTTGTGGAAAGGATCAAGATGAGTCAACCCAGGTGAGTTGCTCGTGCTGTGCTATCTTTGGATGGGTGAGGGGGCTTGTGGGCGCCCTGGGCTGGGCTCTCTGTGTCGCAATCTCGCAAAGGGGTGCTAAAGTCCGGTTGCAAAGAGGTGCACGGCGGGCGTAGGCTTGGCGTGAAGCAACCTCTAGGTCGGGAGGAGGAGGGCAACGGCAGCGATACGATTCGAGTGGATAGCCTAGCGTAACGCAGAAGCAGCAGTCAAATTGTTGAACGCTGCCTTTGCGGGCCCCATCGACTCCCTGTTGACTTGACCCCGTCTTACATTTCCTCTTTCGGGCCTCCTGCCGAAGGCTCAGAGATACGGGTAGTCGCCCTGATCCTTCCAGTTGGGACTTGAAAGGATGAAGCTCAATGTCTGAGCTCTCGCTGTCAGACGAAGATGATGCGGGCGACATCGCGTGCGCCAGTGTTGCGTCTTCATCTTCGCACTCGAACTCAAATCCCTGCGACGTCCAATCCCAACATTGGCGACGTCAGCTATCGATTTTTCCCGAAAACGTTCATGCTCTCATGCTCCAGGAAGGATGCACCGCCAGAAGGATACCCAGCTCACCACCGCGTTTCTTGCGTTTCGCATATCGCTGCCCACCTCCACCT